>QYTT01078078.1:0-15981 GCA_006980735.1 Dasypogon diadema | reverse complement strand
CAATATTTTTGCAATGTGCAAAGTAGTTGGTGAATAACTTAATAACTTAAAAAACAGTCCTTTTCAGTACTACCAACTTTTTCATAAAAGAGTTAAATAAATGAATAATAGAATTAATGACATTAATTAATGAGTTAGTTACAATATTTTCATTTTAGTTTTTAAAATTTTCCCTTTTACAAAAAATTTTCACAAAATATGTCTAATTTTTCAGGAATATTTATCGTAAAAGGGTAATCTTCTTGTTATATATTTGAATTTGACGAAACATATACATACATACCATATTTTTATAAATAATTGCAGTAAGTGCTAAAAATCCCAAGGAAGTCTAGAAAATCCCTAGAAAAGCACGTGCTTTAAGACAGAAAAATGTGTATATCATTTGCATTATGTAAAATAAGTATGACATGTGATATATCAAATTAAAGGTTAAGAAGCAAGCTTTCATAACATTGTAAGAAAGATCTACTTTAATGAGGCATTTTTTCGAGAAAATAACGGTTTCTTCTGAAAAGAAAGTAATTTTTCCAAAAAACCGTTATATCTCAAAAAGTATCCAACAGATAGGAATGTTTTATGACTCATATGAAAGCTAATAACGCTACCTTCAAAATGATACCTATTGCATTCCTATACGTTCAATAATACCAGAAATATTTACATTTTCGTATTTAGGTTTTTCAAACTTTAAAGGTCCTTTTCGTCCTTAAATCGCAATTGCGCACATAAGCACCTATGTAGTATTTCTTGGCTTGTCCTAAAGTACCGTTATACATAAGTTTCATTTCATTTGGCGGAGGCCGCAATTCGGAAGTATAGCCGGATTTTATACTGGCCGTCAAATAAGAAAAACATTAACTCTCTTCTCAAAAAGTGTATCGAACCCGGACCAAATTGGTCGCGAGAGAAGTGTTTAGTTAAAAGATCGGATATAGCAAACCTAAGTAAGACTTATTTCTTTCGACTACAATGTTTTTACAATATACACTACATACTATAAGGTGATGCTCTTAAAATTGAAAAGCATATGTCACTATTCAGCGATACTGAAAGCGAAATGGAACACAGCAGACAAAATAACGTGCAACTGATAAATTATAATAAAGACTTGGGCTTTCCTTCGCCAGGTAATAAGTTTTGTGTCAATTTAAAAAAATACTAGTCCATAAAAATTTCAACTAATAGCAAAAATCCCGCGGACAGCTGTCAGTCTAATTAATTATGCTGATAATGTTGAGCGCGACGAAATTCCAGAAGCACCTCATAAAGATATAATTTATGTATCAGCTAGTATTACAATATTTGATAGCATCCAAGAGTGATGCTAAGAAATATTTGGGAACCAAACATCTCAACAATTTTTCGCAGTTCGCATTTGGTTGTCATAGATAGCTTGCGTATGGTCCCTACAACTCGTAAGGCGAGTAAGAATTCATGGTTCGCATATCTCAGTGAAGGTGGGTTCGCGGATATTTCTCACAACTTATTAAGAGCAGCAAATGGCATAGTTCTTACAGGTCCGCTTATAGATTTTAGAACTTCTTCCGCGAACCAGATGATTGTGACATCTATATAGTTCACAAAATGGTTTGGACAAATTTCTAGCAACTGAAATTGATCGTAAAGTACATACAATCATTACACAACCCAACTATTTCTGATAAAAAGGTTCGCACAATAACAATTTAGTTCGCAACAGCCATACAGTTTCCACATTGCTGCTTGGGTTAGTAATTGCCGACACCCCCTTGCGAAGAAAATAGAGGCCCCAAGTGGTAATCAGGCACCTTAAACTGATTTGTGTCAGGATTTGATAACATCTTGGCCAATGCAAAGACAGCCAGCAGTAAACAGAGAAATAATTCCTTCTTAAACCAGGAATGTTGGAAAAATCTAAATTAAATTTTTGCATTTTTTCATTATAGACAAGGAGTAATGGTCACCGACGAGTCGAACAGCTTATCAAAAGTGAATAGAAAGTGGCGTTACTGTTATGCCTAGGCCCCCGTTTCTATCACACTCGAGTGAGCCGGCGCTTAGCCGGAGGTTTCGTTAGATAGGTACTTCTACCCAAAAGGAAAAATTTGGGTGAAAAAAGCATTGAGGAACAGGGAAGAAATTACCGCAGCTGTGCAAATTTTCAGTATGACACTTAGCTAGAGAAAACTTCTTGGTGGCCTCGGAACTTTTGGTTTTTAACCAGATTAACACCAGTAACCCTGGGTTGTGTATGGTGGGTTCCCTCTTGCTTCGGAGGTCTTCACATACCTTATTTTGTGGGTTGACAACAAGGGCCGCGTTTATCGCCTTAAACCCGTCTAGGTTCGTTGGAAAGGTTACTACGTTGTAGAAGCGCATGCGCCTTGAATAGTTGGTGACTCCGCTACGGGCCGTACCTCACGGGACGTTCACGTTCGGCTAGCAAGTCGAACCTATAGTGACACTGAAATTATGTATCTTCTCATCTTCCAACTGAGCCAATCGGGCACTGTTTGGTCAAAATAAGCAAAAGTCCTCAGTAGAAAAGTTACATTAGTAAAAAAAGCTTTAACTGGCAACCTGATCAAAAGGTTATTTATAAGGTTGCAAGTAGCACAGAAATTCTAGAGGTGTAACTATTTTCACTCAAAATAGTGCAGCATAAGAGAAGATTTGAAGCTTTTCAGTTTAAATTTATTTATTTATGTATGTTTACTTTGAAAATTTTAATACTGATTGGTCTAAATATTGTTGTGCCACAAGTCCCCATACATATTACATAGCTGCAGGTTAGGAACAGTTATAAATAAAGTCAAAGTAATTTTATAGAAGCGACTTTTGATGTGTGTAAAAATATATAATAAAAATATAATTATCACAATATCAGAAGTAACGCTCAATTGGGAAAATTGAAAGGATATTGTTTTATACTCTGTTCTGTAAAAGTAATAAAAAATCTATAATTATTGCTTACATTAATTATGTAATACTCCAAATGCAGAAAGCAAAAGAAATAAAGTGCAACAAATTAATTGTTCTTGGCTGATTTCTTTTAAATATTTATTTGTATGATATATACTTTTAGCTGTTACAAGCTATTGCTTAAATTTATGATACTCTTCATATATATATATATATATATATATCACTTATTTCTCCTGTTGCAATAAGTATTGTTTGATCACTATTAGAACAGAGACAGATTAGATTGAAGTGAAGTGACTCATAGTTTAAAAGAAATAAAGTCATGAGTTTCCTTATATGAGATCAATGCTTGTAATTACTTAGCTGTCGAAAAGATAAAAATATTCTGTCACGTTGTCAGCTTAAAAAAAGGCGAATTGAAAACTTCAACCGCACACGTGAACGTGGCCCTGCACCTGATGAGCACCTCTGTGTGGTCCAAGCAAAAATTAAGACAACTTCTGGTGGCCTTTTTATTTTAAAAACGTAAACTGGCAATAGCCAGTCACACAGAAAGGTATCCAAAATTCGATGATGTATTTTCGTATAAGCATATTAAGATGACAATTGCTTGCAGCCACTACTACCTCGGGAAAAAATTTCAAAAGCAGACGTGGTACAGAAACAGAAAGTCCAGAAAGAGGTAGTAAAGGAAGCCGAAAATTTACTTGTTCACCGTTAAGTGAGTCCAAAATTGGACCCTGGGAGAATAATCCTATATCAAAGATAAACTCAAAAGGCAAAAGCCAAACACCAGAGGTGAATCTTGGCCACCATGCGTACATTTCGTTTTGCAGCGACTACCGCTGGAGAGTGGCACGACAATTGTTTGACTTAGGTCGGACAGTGGTAGCAGTAAGTGTTGTGGGGTACATGAACCAAAAAGAAAGTTTATCTCTTAATTTCTGCCAGAAGAAGACATTATTCTCGCTCTTGGACTCCTCTGGAGTTTTCGATCTTGTTACCTCCATCGATTAGATTGCTTCTGAGGACCACGGCGGTGTGATCCCATTTCTTAGTTAACCCTCAAAGACAGCATTCATTAACTTTATGAAACATTTTAGTGAGAACCAATATTGGATGATTTATTATCACTATATCTGATACCTCAAATTATACTACTGGTCAATTTCATGTGTGACTTACACTACATTTGACAGGAGTTGCTACAGAAAATATCTTAGTAAAATCATTTTTGAATATAATTTTTGAGTTTTATTGAATACTGTAATAAGCATTACAGTGTATGTAAAAACAATGGTTATAAAACGTCTCCTTTCAATTGAGCAGTGTAACACAATTTTCTTGTGACCGACACTACACAGAAGGAAACCGAATTTACGACCCTTCTTCAATAATGGAAATAATCCCCCTTTTTATTCAAACATCAAAGTTATATATCCTTAGTGATAGCTTACGTATTGAATTTTAAGAAAATAATAAATTAAAACACTCAGCATTTTTGTATTGAATAGTTTTTGCTGTGACTTACCCTACTCTCACATATGTTCTAAAGAAGTCAGTCTAATGTCTTCTAAAATACAAAATACCAAACATAACATTTTAAAAGAACAAAATTAACATTTTCTAAAAGAACAAAAAAGCCATAATCATAAAATTATATTTTAGATATATTAAGGGCCGATTCCACACACTTCGTCTTCGTCTCGTTATAACAATTTGTGACGTCAGACCGAGACGAGCATCAAGCATGCTCGTTCCAATCGGCTTGATTTTTGACATTTCGTTTACCTTTTCATGGTTAAGACTAATGTGCCTATTAGGCAGGAATTGATGGAAATTACACATTATTTTTGTTTCGAACCGTTTGATTTTAACTGTAAAAGCTATTAGCTTATAGTGTACAAAAAATAATACAAAAGATTATCTGTTTTCTTGAATAAAAGCTAAACATTCATATGCATGAAGTCACCTCAAAGGTTGACTCGATGAAGTGTTATACAAACTAGCCAAGCTTCAAGTTGTCTCGATCTGACGTCACAAATTGTTATAACGGGACGAAGACGAAGTCGAAGACTTGGATTGGAATCGGCCCTAAGACAAACGTTAACATTTTTAAGAATATTTACGGAAATTTATAAAATACTCTTTGGTTTTTAATAACTATAGTGGGGTTAGGAAGTACCTACAAAATATTTTTAAATTTAACGGAAGAAATATAATTTTTATCCACTCTAAGCAAACCTTCATTTGTTACTTTAAGGTTTATAACTTTAACTTTATCTTCATCATTAACGCATATTGCAACATGTCGGTAACTGTAGGCCTACTTGCTCTTCGCGACTTTAATAAGTATAGGCCGCACCGTATACCACAAGTTGTTATATCAGTGTTTAGCACAGTTTCTGGAATGTCGGCTTCTGAATTTGAATTTGGATGGTTATTTACATTTTGTGATGAATCAGAGTAAACATCAATGTAAAAAATTTTCAATAAAAATGCTGCAAATTTGTTTAGTCTTTTCATGCAAGAATTATTACCAATTTATGTTTAACTTCATTTTTCTCACTCTATTTCGATTCATGTTGAATTTTTGACTTAACTACATACAGCAACCCTGAAATCTGATTAGTATTTTATGAAAATTCTATGTTTAAATGATTCCTCGTAGAAATTTCTTTTAGGCTTTCTATTCATCTTCGGAGTAGTCATAACAGTAGGTATGGTGTCCTCCAGAAAACCTTTACATCTTGCTCGTTTTCTTGAAAATATTGGAATTTCCACCAGAATATAATCCTACATATCGTATCTAAAAAACGAAAAGACGTAAGTAGATACATGTGATATATCAAATCAAAGCTAAACTTATAGGGATTATGCAAGAAAAGTGCATATTAGTTATAACTTTTTTCGAGAAATTTGTGTATTGATGTGAGAAAGGCGTAAAGAACCAAAATTTTGAATTTAAAAATTCGTAACTCCTAAATAAAAAGAAGTAGGAGAGTGATTTAAAATCCACTAGTATTCCCTTCGATATGCCACTAGACTCACACACATTTCATGTTTAGTATGAATTGCACGGTCTTTATTGTACAAAACCGGAGAAGTGCGAATTGAACTCACGTGGAGAGGGTTCCGTACGATGAATATGTTATCTACCATGTTTTTTTTAAAATCTGAATCAAATTTGTTTGTGGTAACTAAAAAAGTATGTATGGTACCTGATTGTAGAGGAAAACCGCTGAATATATTGTTGAATTTTGTCTTGTCGTATATTCTTGAGTACGTGGACTAAGACCAAGGATAGAAGGTGTTCTGATATTTCATTTTCTGATTTGTTACGAACAAAATCGAGAGTCTTACCATATTATTTTAATATCATAGACTTCTGTAATCTATAAGTAAAGAACTATTTTCAGTTTTTTTTTTTAATTTTGGGCTCAGTATGGCCAATTTTCATATATTTTCTTAAATAACTTTAAAACTATTTATTTTAACATTATAAAAAAAGCCCCAGATTCAAAATTTATTTATTTACGTTAAACGTCCGTCCCATATTCAAACACGTTCATATGTGTACCAAATTTCAACTAAACACGTCCAGTAGATTCGGGGCAAATTGGCTGTGGCAAACGGACAGACAGACAGACACATGAGTGATCCTATAAGGGTTCGTTTTTTCATTCGGACGTACGGAACCCTGAAACCAACTACAAATCCTTCAAGTGCCATTATCTTGAAAACCGTTAGAATTGCCTCCCCTCACACACACCATTTTCTGTTTGTCTCGTGAAGACCTATCACTGGACGCCCGATCGATCACTTTAACAGGGCCATATACATAATACATATATAGAATAGCTTCTTCAAAAAATGAAGACTTGTACAAGTAAATTTAACAAAGTAAAGTATTTTAGTGAAATTATTATTGCAATCGCTTACGACGACTTTCGTATTCGCTTCGATATTCTATTCCCAATTAAAGGTCAAAGTCCAGCAAATTTCAAATAAGTTTCACTTTCTCCAACCCGTGGAAAAGGCCAAAGCCGAAGGTCCATTCACGACGGCAGACGTGGCAAATGCGCCAGATGCGTTGATATTTGAGTAGAACGTAAAGGACTTAAATGGAGCAAGGCCCACTCATGACTTGAAGAATTTAACGCGACTCACAAAACGCGCAAAGTAGACCAACTTTCTACTTTTTCACGCGGTGACAACGTTGACGAATGTTTGACAAATGTGTGCTTACATTTTTGCCGTGAATTTTGTCTTTCTTTTTTAAGTGCACGCTCTTCTTTGTATTCCGGGGTTTTCACTTTTTTAATTTGCATTTAAATAAAATCATGTTTGAATAAAATAATATTAGAACTTTCACAAATGACGCGTCTGCCGTCTGCTGAAGTTGACATACAACACTTACCAACAAAATAAAAGAGACCTGAAAACGATATAATATTAACGTGGCATTTTCTTCCGAGGATTTTAAAACCAAAGATAGAATACCTCCAGTAGAAAATCTGGGATTTACAAGCTGAAATGTAAAGGATGCGATGCTGTATACATATATAGGACAGACCTCAAGAAGTTTAAAGAAACGCTTTAGAGATCACCAATCGGATATTAAAAATGGAAATAATAGGACTGCGTTTTCAAAACATGTAGTAGAAGAAAACCAAGCTTCTGGACGTAGAATAAGGAATAAAAAGCCTCAGAACATTGAGGAAGGTGGATTAACGCTTTTGAAAGAGATCTCCAATCACGTGGGACTCAACGTATGGGAGTCGATCTTCACCAAAAAAATTAAAAATAAAGCCTTTAATGAAAATAATACAATTGTATATTATTAATAATTACCAGCTAGTTTAAATTAAGATTCACACATATTATCATATTATCATATATTATCATATTATTAATTTTATATACACCTAATCCTGTTATTACACGATAGATACGTTCCCAAAAATTCGTGCAAAAAAAAATTCGTGTAAAAAGAGAATTCGGTGTACGTCTTTACCCTACGCATAATTCGGGGAATCCCACTCATGTACATACGCATATAATCGACATAATCTAACTGAATTGTTTGCGTTAGATTACGCGAAGTTACAATGTATATTTGTGAGGAGCGAGAATGAAACAAATTCATCAGAAAATTCATAAAAAACTTCATAGAATATTGAAAATCGTGTTAAAACAAAATAATTCGTGTAAAAAGAGAATTTTTTTTTCGTTTTAACTCGTGTTAAATCAAATTCGTATAAAAAAAATTCGTGCAAAAAAAAAATTCGGTGTAATAGTACCGCGAGGATGAATGATGTTGTCATTAAAACTGATATAAAGTAGAAATAATTTTGCAAATTGTAAAGAAAAGCATTACTAATTAACCCTGTATAATAATTACCAGGTGATTAAATTAAGATTCAGGGAATTAAGTTCATGTAATTTTAATACATTGTTCACAAACAAACGCATGGTGATCCGCATTGAGTTTTATTCGTTTTACACTAAACACTTTTCACAGCAATCCATGTAGTGAATTTGTATCTTTTCGTGGCTTCTTTTAGCCCATTCCGCTAGAATCATTGTGTCCATGCCGCCAATCATTTTACAATATTTTTTTGTTTTTTTTAATTTAAGATCACATAATTAAGTGAACGTTTTGTTTGTATGCTGTACATTGGCGATTGAAACTCTTCTAATAGGTGAAAAATTGCAAGTGAAGCTGTTGAGGTCATTCCCAGGGATACTAGCGTTGCATCCTGCCGTCCTTTTGTGCTCAGTTTCATTACTTTGTGTGTGTAATTCAAGTTTTTAGGATGTTTCTCTTGCACAGGATCACAAAACATCATTACACAAACATCTGCTCGGTATACTGCATTGATTTTACTTCCTCTTCCTGTTAATGGATTTTAGAAAGTGTGAAGGATCCCTTAGAGTATTTGATCATAGTTCTTTAGAGTTATTCTCATTTTCTTCCGGTAGCATTAATGTTGAATGCAACATTTCCTGCCTTGAAGTGAACAACTTTGGATTTCAGTTGACCTTCTTTGCATCAGTCTTTCTCGCATTCACCCTTGAAATTCTGCTGGTTGTTCAGAACATACTTGTAAAATCAGAACATCTGTCACTCAGTTAGCAAGTTATATTGGTCATTTTGATCTCTATTATTATGAGAAGAGGGTTATCATATTGTAAATTTATGTTAACTTTGCTTTGTCAATAGTAAATGGTTGTATTTTCGACAAAAATAAATATTTTCAAGTGCTGAAAAAAGTCAGATTTTTATATCACAGATTATGTATTGGTAATTATCATGAATGAATACATATTTGCCTAATTGATTTCATTATACAATATTTTATTATATATATTTATATATATATACCGGTCTTAAAGAAATGTAAATTTAAAGTAATTACTAGGTAATTAAATTAACTAACTAGATTCACCGTAATTTGATGTAGAGCTCGAGAAAAAACAGCATGCGATTTAAACAAATCGAAATCTAAAATGGAAAGAAAGAAGAGTAGTATTTATCTGATAGATTGCCAGGAATAGTTACAGTGTTGAATTTACGGAACCCGGTCCTCTGTCTCTAAGAAATTAAATGGCACGTAATCCTTCGCAAAGTCAAAATAAAAAATAATCAAAATTCACTAGTTAAATGAAATAAAACCACTCGGCTACACGGAATTGTCCATAACCCGAAGCACCATGGAAGGAATCCGAAAACTTAAACTCAAGAAAGCGAAAAACAAAAACAAAAATATCTTCCCAAGAACTTGTATTGTATCGCCTGGGAAAAACCTCCTATTCGAAGAAAATATATTTACAAAAATCGGTGTAAACCAAACCAATTCCAGAAATTTAACAAAATATTGGCGGTACGTGAAGCGGGCAATTCACTTTGGTCGCAGTTTTGGACGAGTGAAGCAGTGTCTTTGCTGACTGAAAAAGTGTCAAGGAAGAAAGAAAAGTGCGGAGTTTAAGATAAAGTTCAAAAAAGTAAAAAAAGGGAGGAGATCAAATACACCGAATAGCAGAAGGGAATCGCAGGAAAAAGAATTTCGAGGAGGATTCGAAAGAAAGAAGTTACTGGAAGGAAGAAGGACAGTATAGGACAGGCACGTGGAGGGACTTGGAGGACTTGGGAGAAGCCAGCAGTAGAAGGTCGGACTAAGTTACAAATAAGTACTGCTTTGTCCTCTTTAATGTTTATTTCTTCTAATTGAAAGTACATTGCCTTGCGAATTAAATAATTTTGCTCCATTGCGTTGTTACAAGAGCACGGTACTTAGTTCCACGATAATATTGTGTTCATTCTATTTCATAGTCCTGTAAATACACATAATTGAATAGAAGTCGTAATGTTTCTCGAAAGCAAATGTTTTTTGGTTAACTTTTTGGTTTTAGAGCCCCGGTCCACCTTCTGCGCTGGCCCGGAAATTTACGTGTTACAAAAAGCACCTAACACTAATAACCCCTTAACACCATGAGCTGATTCTGCTGTAACCGTATTTTGAGATAATAGCTTTTTTAACTGTGTGTTAACTGGAACTTGCTTGTTATCGTATCTATTTTTTTTATAATTCCCATGGTTATCTGGTAATGACTCAATAAATGCACGGGTTTACTACTCAAATGTATTTTCAAATATTGGAGTTTTGTACGGTAGAGAGGAATTCATTTTTATGAACGAGAGAAACAAACAAATCGTGAAACGTTGACCACGTTCTGTAGTCACCAATGAATTTCTCCAATGAATTTTTCGGGTGTTTCACTCCATGATCACTATTCCGCTTAACTATAGTTGTATGCATCGTTTCAGACATCAATTTATCGAAACATCTTGGAGGCGATTCACTTTTAAAGCGTTCTTCTATTGCAGAAATATTTGCGATGAAAAATTCCTAAATTTCGGAAAAAAACATTCTTTTCTAGATATACGATTTTTTTTATCGGAACCCTTTTGCCCATATTTCGACAACAAAATTTCTTTATGCCTTCATTGGAATTCATCCCAAAGTACCTGAAAATATTCGTTTTATATAATAGGTAGCTCTCTGTACGCCGATCTTTGCTCTGGAAAATGCAATTGGCTCACGCAACACTCACTAAATGTAAAGAAAATTATTGCTTTCTAAGAATTCACCAATAATTGCGATTGCAATTTTCCTTATTTGGTGAAAATTCTAGTTACAAAAATAACTGAACTCATATTTTACTACATACGTGTTAAAAAGTCAACGTTTTAGTTATTTTTTTTTCTCAACTACATATCCTCCACAAATTCCTTCGAAATATGCTATCCCTTTTATGTTGTCGTTAAGTTCTATTGCAATTTTAGGGAGTATTATGGTCCAATATTCAACTACTTTTCCGAATGTCTTGATCTTTTTTAAATGTCAGTACTGATAATATGAATTGGTAATTGTGATAAGTAATTTAATTTTCTATTGATTGTTGAATATCCAGTGCTTTTTTTTTCTAGATACAAAGGAATTACTCCTAGTTTTCAATGGACCTGAAGATATATGTACGTTGATGTAGATAATTAATTGTGCCCTTTCCGGAGGCAATTTCATGCATGCTTTCCTAAACGCTGGTCCAAGGTCCCGTCTAACTTTCAGGTTTCGTTAACGTTATATAACCCTATAACACTATTTGAATACGCATGCAAGGTATGGAATCCTTTCTATGCTGGCCACATCGGTCTGTGTGTCTGTTCAGTGTAGATTCATTACATTTGAGCTTAAAGATCTCTCTTGGGACGACCTTGTGATCCTTCTACGTTATCACGAACACCTTAATCTTAGTCGCCTAATTTCTCTGCAAAGGCGACGCAAAGTTGCCGATGTAATTTTTATCCACCAGCTCTTGAACGCTAACATTGACTGTTCGGGAGCCCCCGAGTAAGGTATCCTTTGGCCTGAGCCTATTAACAGCATGTGTATATCAGGTAATAGCGTTGTCGAACACTTTCACCTGAATGCGTCTAAAAATGTATTAAAGAGTCTTGTGTTTCTTTGCCTGAGTTTTAACATGATTGGACTAATTTTTTCTATCCTTTTCTTGGTTTATTCTACCAACAGTTGATTGGTTTGCATGCCGCTGTGGGAGCCTAATTTTAACACATTTGTATTGAAAGCCGGAATAGGTAAATGGTTCTTGGCTCCCTGTTGAGAAAGGCGCCTTCTGGGCTAGAAGGGAAAGTCATTCTTATTATTATTTCTTAAAAGCTAGTAGTATTCTCTATTATATGGTAATACCCTAGACAGGCGGCATACTCGAATGACCATTATGGTGTCAAAATGACTTAACCCCCGGGCTACTTATATGAAATTTTAAACAAATCGTAATATTTTGACGTCATAATGTTCATTCGAGTATGGCGTCTGTCTAGACTGGTACGCAAAGCATGTTTATTAAAACTATGCGGCCTTTTTCCTAAAAGAAGGCAACAAATTTTTCGGTTGACATTATCTCGGAAATTGTTAGGATTTCCCCCACCGCTTTCATGCAATTTTTGGTTTGTCTCATGGCATGGATACCTATCTCTGGACACTCACTTGATCACTTTAACTGGGACCCC
Source organism: Dasypogon diadema (assembly GCA_006980735.1). Lineage (NCBI taxonomy): Eukaryota > Metazoa > Arthropoda > Insecta > Diptera > Asilidae > Dasypogon > Dasypogon diadema. The sequence continues at coordinate 3,479 of QYTT01078078.1, read as the reverse complement.
CTCTGTAAATACGCATTGTACACATCTTTATTTTAACCTTCTCGGACATAAATATTACGCACAAAACATCAGAACAAGAAAGATTTGTTTGTAGAATGAGTATTATACATATTGCAACTCTCTGGAGAAGTTGTCTAATTTGCTTCCATGATATTTCGAATTTAATAAAGCATATGTGGCGTAACCGGCTGACCACATCCGTTGCGCAGGGACTAGCTACTGGCCGTGTTGAGGGCTTGTTCTTTGGATTGCATTTGTCAGGTTTGAAATCAATTGTAGAGTTGTTTGTACTTTAAGGATTTTCTACCTAGCAACCAGACACTGTGCGCAGGAATTTTCTTTATGTATTTCGCGTAGGCGTTAGAAATTTGTTGATGATTTTTGCAAAAAAAAATGAATAGAATTAGTTTGTCAGTGGATCTACCTAGAAGTTAACCTGTAAACTTTATAATAAGGTAATTTTCATAATTATTAAATTTCATGATTATTGCGGAATTTGGATGCTATAATCTTGATTTAAAGATTCTATTAATTTTATTGCTGAATTTGGATGCCATCTTCGAACACAAAGTTTTTGAAAAAGCCTCTTCAGGTCAGTTGGTAGTGCTGACGCAAGATTCAACCAAAACTACTACACATATGCGCACAAAATTTAATTCACATACTTCAAAGTTCTGTTGTTAAAATGAAATAAATATATTTTTTACTTGATGCAACATACCAAATTTGTAGTGTATCTATGAACCAAGCTAGTTACAATTTAAGATTCATTATAGGAAAGTTTCGACTATATAGAAGCCATGTCCTCTTCTAACGCTAAAATGAAATACATTTTTCTGATTCTTCCTCTCAGTCTTCATTCCGCTGGCGGGGTAATTGTCTGAAATAGATTTTTACTAAATATATTTTGGTGATTGTTTTAATAAATTAGTAAAATAGTTCCCACTAAAATCGCACAAGCCTGTTTCCAGCTACGAACACGTAATAAAAACAAATATGGATTATTTTTTCAAACTTCCATATTGTGGGTAATTTTCATCAGGAAGTTCAACGCGAAGTAATTTATGGAAAATTGTAGTAATTTTCGTGATCATATTTTTGCTATTGATTTCAAGGACATGCGATTTTTATACGCTTTTTAGCTTGGAATACTTTTTATTAAGATGGAAGATCTCTCCTTGTACTTTGTTACTTAATTTTAATTATTGTATCAGAATTGTGCTAATGAACGAACTATTCACATAATAAAAATCCGAGCCAAATAAAACCTAGCCAAACCTTTTAAAGAGAATAAAGTAGGTAGATGAAATGATTTTTCTGGCACAATATTACTAGAACGCAGCAGGAATAATTGAAGTCCATTTAACCACGAAAGTGGTAGTCCTTAATTTTGCAGGTGAGATCAACTATTGGATTAAAAATATGGATGCCGCCTTAAATCGTAAAGATTGAAAGTTATGAGAATTTGTTCATTTTACATACATACATAACTATCTACGAATTTTGACCTTAAGTATTATCTTCTATTTCAGTAGTAATAGTAACGAATTTATATGTTAAAATTCATATCGTCTGTCTACGGCAGGACTACTGTCCTGCTTCCTGTAAAAACAAATATTAATCCAAAATTCCTTTAAAATACGAAGTCATCTGTCTCATATGTAAACTTGCAGCCGAGCAACTTAGTTTACTTTCGTACTTCCAGTTCAAGGTACGATAATCTTGCTAAATTGTTTACTTATCCGGCAACTCTGTGCCCATCTGTTTACTTAAGGCGCGTGCACAAATATTTAACACTGCAACCTGCGCTCAAGTAGAAACAATTTTTTTGAAACTTTTAGCGTATTTGCCTTAATTTATATGCAGAAACTAGTAAATTTTGATAAGTGATGTCGGGTCTGCTTTGTCGGAAGTGAACGTAGATAATAATAGACGGATGTTAGGTCTTGTTTGAGAAGAAAAAATACAAACATTTATTGTTGGTAAATTAGCACTTCACTTATTGTAAAAGTGATTATTTCGATTTGCAGTGCTGAAAGTAAAGATACCTGTTATGTTTTAGAACCAAAAATATTTTTAATTCAAAGTTAAGAGACTTTTATGTCAGCGTGATGTAATGTTATTAATAATTTCAATACCAGCGCAAGTATTTTAATACAAAAGCAAAAGAGGGACAATTTTTATAGTATTGTGTTCACGATATACTTTTTCCAATCAGCAACTAATGTACAACAATAAAATTTATACAAAATGTTGTTCTTCTGGAAAGGAGTCCCAGCTAAATGACACAAAACCTTCCACAATGGTACTTTGTGATGCTGATGCCTTTGTTCTGAATACGAGTTACGCACCTTCCTGTGCATAAACGTTTTCTCCGGCTAGCGTTGGAGAAGGTGTGGGCTATTTTATGCGCTGGGCCTGAACACCTGGGCGTCACGCGGTTTTGTCACCTGAGACCACGAACTCAGTAACTCAAAAGGGGTAGCCCAAAATTTAGAACAAAATTCGAACTATTTTTACACTCTTTCTTACACTTACTTCAAAACTGAATGTATTACAAAACTGAATTTTGAGAAATACACAAATGCACTATGTTGCACTTTTGGAGTTAACTTGAAAAGAAGATAAATAATAAAAGTGCGGAAAACTTTATCAAACTTATACAACCGAAATGAAAAAAAAACAAATTATGGAATTAACTTTTTGAACACTACTAACCCCGATTACCTAATGCCAGCAAGGTTATGCACATTTCAAATATTCGCATTCGTGGACATGTTTGAGAAAAAAAAGAATCCAAAATATAGAAAATATTAAGGAAAGGGTACTTATCTTTTCTTCGATTCCCGTCCGTCCTTCGATTCAAATTCCCGTCCTCTCCTGTTTTGGCCTCCTTACACCACTACTCCTAGCGTCTTCTTGTTTTTTTCGCTCCTTCTGCTTTCCCGTCGTACACCTTGCCACAAGTTTTACTAATTTTCCCCTATGTTTTCTGCTGCGTGCTACTCGTAACTTATCTTCACGATATACTTTATGTTCCAACGTACTACTGACCGCACTTTCTGCTTCCACCAAACTTTTTGAAAAGAGACTGAGCGCTTCACCTACCGAAGCTTTTATTGTAAAACGGCCACTATTCGCACTTCCGCCCCCTATTCCGTGAACTTTCTCGAATCGGTTAAAATCGGTTTAAAATTTTTAATTTTCGTTTTTTTATTTCCTCTTAAAAAATGTTCTTTGTAATTCTCTTAGCTTTCTGGTTATTCGGAAAAAATTCTCCTTTGCTTACTTTCGCAGATTTTGTGTTAAAAAGACGACAGGTAACAGTTGGCCTCGGGGGTCTGTGATTCCTTCCGGTTAGGTATTTCCGCGGCGGAAGGCATACAGAATTATTCTTCGGCTTACTTCCAGTCCGTTTTTATGGTTTTTATGCTCGGGAAAATAAAGTTCGTCTTCAAATTTGTCAGTGTTTTGTGTCG
>QYTT01078074.1:777-39236 GCA_006980735.1 Dasypogon diadema | reverse complement strand
CTCTTCCGATCTATTGGGTCCAACCGGTGCTGAGTACAAGTAGGGTGGAGTCGCAGCTAACAAACGACTAACTAAATCCTGATTACGGATTTCATGAATACTTTTCCTTTCCTTCGGTTGTGGCCTCTGTTGATCTTCCGTCATTTCTGAAAAGAAAGAAAGGAATTTGTAAGTAATTTTATTGTGCGAATTCAAATCTATTATTCAATTTACTCTAATGAAAGCGCCAGAGTACACTTAAGGAGGTATTGTATAGTTTACACAATTCTTAAAGATGCTCTAAACACAAGAGGGTATTTCAACATTAAATAAAATTGAAAGCCACAGAAGACGGCGCGCTATTGTTCCTCTGAAGTAGTAAGAACTAGTTGAAATCTGAACAGGAACCCCCACTGGGATTTCCTTATTGCTAAAGGCATTCAAGAGAGATTTATTTAAGGAAAACAGAGTTTCCTTCGAATGAATTAAGTTAATGGAACTGCATCCTTTCCCAAAATCCTGTGGGAGGAGCACAGCTTGAATGACTTGGTTTGACTGGTGTTTCCCTGTGCAAATCAAAACCTTTTTCTCTTTTGTTTCGTTGCATTACGGATACTGTGGTAAAATGGCTAAGCAAGAAGGAAAAAGATTTCCAATGATAAGTTTAGGCTGAGAATAATCATCTAACAGCAATTATTATCAATTTGTTTTTAAATAGTTTCAGTTTCCGGAACTCTGTATATTGTGGATACTACAAAACTAGAAGTTCTCTCCGCATTTTGTTTAAAAATTTTCCTATATGGAATATCCCCATCCCACAAACTAAATTTTTCATTATTTTTCGCTTTGTGTAACGTAAAACCACAGGACTGAGTTTTTAAAAAGGAACGAAATGGTCAGGATAATGGATTTCTTTTGTGGATCGTTTGCGTATTACATTTCGTTGCTGATTGGTGTTTACTGCAATGAGTTGCATTGCTAGGATTTTTTTTTTTAATTTGGGATAATTATAACCCAGGAAATAGACGTGAATTTTTAAATTTTTTTTCGAGTAATTAGTAAAAATATAATTGCAGGGAGAAGATTTCATAATATTGTATATGAATTAAATTCGTCCTTCTTCTCACAAAGTGGACAGCCCAGGCAGGAAAATAAAGCAAAAGAAAGCTACTTACCTATACGCATAGATTTTCAATTTTTACTGTAAATATACTGATATCTAGTAATTAGTTCAAAAGAAGCAGAAGGCTGCTTTGAACTCAATATGGCTTGATAATTACGAGATGTCCAAATCCCTTGAGTTGGGTCTGGTTTCTTGGATCTTCTGTGACATGCTAAACAGACAATGTGCTCTACATTTTCCCAAGTCTGTCTCTGAACAGGCTTTGATACGATTTCAAAATTTTGAAAAGGTGGAAATCTGTTGGAGAGATATCTACGGAAAAGCAAGGGTCAAAGAGAATTTCATAATGCTAGATATGATGCGCAGTAATTTGTGAAGTCTGAAGTCGTGCATTATCATGAAGAAACATGACTCTATATCGAATTACTAATGAAGATTGTTTTTCATGGAGTTTTTGATAAATAAGATCTATCACGGAATAGTTCTTCTGGTTGAAACCGAAAATAATATATTGTAACTCTCAAAATGACATTATATAGTTACTATAACATTTTCTGAGTGTAAAGGGCGTTTAGGTGTATGTTTTGGGACGTGATTTTTATCGACCCAATCTCCTCTTCGTTTCCTGATGAACCAGGAATTGAACCCGCCGTGCACATCTGTGCACCTCAACCATCTCGATTTCTTTTCAAAGTTCGAAATTATCAAAAACGGAATATTTTGATATCCGTAGCCACTATGTTTCAATATATTACGAACACAACCGTGATGGGAATGCTCTTCAGAAGAATGAGAAAAATATGAATGTCGTAGTTCATTTATTGAAACGTATTAAAAAGAATCTCTAAATAATTTTGATACTACTGAACACAAATTTAAATTTGTTGCTTCACAAAGTACTGCAATAATTATAATGTGATATAATTGACTGCTCAAAGCCACATTTGTGGCCCCAATATTACAGTAGTATAATTAAGTCATTTTCGGACGACCCTTTTAACGCCTTTGCATGATTTCCCTTTACAGAACGAGTAAAAATACATTATATTCACTATACTTGAATTGTATATGTATAGATACACAGACACGTGTGTTTAGCTCCCTTCGCAAAGTGTTTAACATTTTGTGCTCTAAAATAAATGAGGGGTTGATGCACCCTTTCATACATCGTAGTTCATACATCATTTTTAATTATTGAGGTCGATTTTGAATGTAGTAAATTTTACGGTGTATCCCCACTACGCCCTTGTTGATTGATTTAATCATTTGTAGGATATGTGAATTTAACAGGAATTTACATGGGATCAGTTTATATATTTAAAAAGCGATATAGCTATTACATCTATACAAAAAATAACACATTTTTTTGGCATGAAAAATGAGTGCCACGCAGGGATCTGTATCTTTAACAAAACCAAAAACAAATCCTCGAACTTTACTACAACTTCTTATTACTCGCTAATTTTTTCTAGCTAAATGTAGTAGATTTATCAAACTTGGCATAAAATGTCACATGTAAAAAATTAAGAAATAATGGTTGGCTCTTTATATTATAGATCAAGCAAAGGGAATTCATCTGTTTCTTGATAAATCTTTCTACTGAACCTACTGATAAAATATAGGATTAAACAAGTTCTTAATACAATATTTTAATCGACCGAAGAACAAAAAATAAAAGCGAAAATTCCAAATTATTTTATTAATTATTTTATTTTTATTATTTTAATTTTATTATTTTAATTAATTAATTAAAAGTGAAAGATGCAGTTTGTACATCGGCCAATTTGGACAATTCCTTCATAGGGTTGCCATATGAAACCTCCAGCTATATCAAACTAAAAATTACGATTTTTCTTCTAAAATTGAAACGCTCCGAAGCAGATGTATAAAAACGGGTACATGAATACTCTAGTAAAATTAAAATACAAAAAATGCAGAGATTGAATCAAATCCTTCAGAGGGCTGCCACAGGAAACTTATAACACTTTATTTATTAAATAAAAATTCTCCTTTCCAGTACTAAGACAAAATGATTTATGATTCACAATCTCTGTGTTCTTTTAGAAAGTTGTTTTGCAAAAATATAGGAGTATTTCTTTTTGAATGTCTGCATAATATACAAAGCACACAAAAAGGAAAGGAGTGGCGAAATATCCTGACGCTGCAGGTTCTTGATAAAAACGTTTTGCACAAGAATCGGAGTGTACAAAATGTGGCACTTATTACTGACCTTGATCTTGATCCGGGGTCAAATTTAAAGTTCACTTGGAGGGTGTTATAATAGAACATTATTTTTGACACCAGAGTTGGAAATAGCGTAAAATTTTCTATATGGATCCCTTCAAAGCCAAATAACTTCTTGAGTCTACACTCAATAATTACGCATTTTCAAACAAAATATTGAGATAAAAGTTGTACGACACAACGGGTGGCACTTAGCGATTATTTTGACCTTTATTACTGACAAAGATTTCAAGGTATTCCATCATAACGACTTTTTTTATTTGTATACCCTGCATATGTTGGATATTCTAAATCTAATCATTTGTAATGCCCAAAAATATAATATTGACAAATAAACTACATATCGATTATAGTTGAGAGTAAAAAATCTTTTGACATCCATGTGCACAATCTGCTCACACAATAATTCGAGAATTTTGCTTCTTCTCTATTCTAAAATGAAAGCTTTCCTGTGCTACAAAATTGTTCAAAAAAAGTTACTAAAAATATTGCAAATATTATTTTAATTATATATTTTTCAAAGTTTTTTCCTCGCCAGAGTTAAAGAATGTAAGAATAAGAAGACTCAGGCAGTTCACTACATAATACTTCTTCGTTCTTTCCTACATCGAGGGTATAACATAATTTGTTCTAAACCCATTATAGCTTCCTTTTTTGTTTAAAATATGACTAGCTCAAGATTGGTCTTCTTTTTCAATAATTGATCACTTTTAGTCACAGTTTGTTTTTGTTTCGTGCATATTTTTATTAAATTTTTATCTTTCAATGAAACGCACGCAATGTAATATACATGCAAATATGTAAATGAGCTCATTTATTGTAAATCTTAAAAGATTTAAATTTGCTTCTTTTATTTAAAGAGAACATTTTTTTCATATCCCAAACTTTCAAACTAAAAAACAAACTTTTCTTTTGAAAATCCCACTTTCCAATGAATTTCGCATTGAAGTAATTAAAACGAAAGCAAGTCGGTTTTATGTCTTAAGACTCAACTAAGTAAATATGCTTTCTACTCAGAAAACAAGCGTAGTTAACTGCAGCCTTTTCCAGTTCTTTCGCATTTTCTCGAAAAGTTGGAAAACTTTTCAAGCTGTGAAGTTGCACAAACAAATGCAAAAGAGCAATCTTACCAATTACCGGGGGGGGCTAAAATAGCTCATTCCTTCTTCTGGCGTCTTAAACGTAAGAAACTCTGTAAGCAATACGAAATTTATTGCTTCTCATCCAACTGCTTCAAAAACAGGGAATTCCATCAATTAACTTCCAAAAACTTTTCGAGATAATAATAATCGAATTAAAGGAGATTTTAATTTCCTTTTTAACAGTCTTAATTAGCATAGACCCACTTCTAGCGCGGTATTGTTTTAACGATTGTTGGAAAAGAAGTCCTGAAATTCCTTCTTCGTTTCCATAATGACAAGCAACAGAACTCGGTTATGATTCGTTAGCCTCACCTCAGAGCGGCACTGCTTTAAGGGTAAAAGGGGTGTGTGGCACAAACATATAGTTCTGTCGTATCTAAATGTCTGGATGATTTCATAAAATTTTATCCTGAGATCCAACAAAAAACGATGCCACGTTGAAAAATTAACTAACGAATAAAATTTGTAGCACCGGATGTTGTTGTCGGCACATCTTTCACAGGCGTACAGGATATGGATACAAGGTGTGAGGTGAGAGGGAGGGAATATTCAAATGAACTTTACTACAATCTGCTGTTACGACATACTAATAAACTTTTTCAAAGAGGAAATGATATGGAAAGCTATGGTTGACTGTAGTGTCATAGTTACTTTTAGTGTTGGAATCATCATCATATCGCTCTGCCTCGATAGCTGATAGTCAAATAAAGCCTCTTTATTTGGATTGATTCGGATATTTTAGATTCGTTATACAGATTTACTTGTCCTGCTACATTTTAATATTTTCCAGTTTGAGTACATTTTCTGTTTTCATGTATGTGCATTTTTTTTAAAATCTTAATATAGCAAGCATAATTTATGTAAAACTAAAGTTCAAATAGACAGCTGTATAGAATCATATCAGAAATGCACATACGATTGACAATTTTTAAGTACTAAACAATACACCATGCATTATTGTTAGAACAGATACATTGAGACTTCTTAGGGCATTATATTTGAACCAAGTAAGTAAGTCATAAGCATAAAGGTGAATGCTGACACTGTTGTTAAGAGTCGGCAAACCAGTAATGAATAAACTGAAAGATAAACATCCTAACGTGGATCCCTGGGGGACCCCACTAAGTAAGAACAATGGTGTGGCCATAGGTAACTTTAACATAAATTTTTTTATGTAAGTAATAATCAAGTAAATATAAATCCCTTATAATACATTTGTTGTATTACGAAATCAAGTACAAATGAAAAAAATTCAATTTAAACTGGTGTCATGGCAGCCATATTTCAAAGTCACCTCCAAAAATGTAGATATCTGCAGGGAGTCGTATGGCTAGTGTAGATTGAAACAAAATTTAAACATATTAAAATGTTCATCGTATTAGCTAGAAAATAGCTAAGGTTGTTAAAAAATATTCATTATTGCTATTTCGGTTTTGATAAAAACAGCTTGGAGCAAAAGGCGATATTTGTTTTTCAAAATATTTGTTATTCCATACTAATAAATATGTTTTTAAAGACCTCCGCTATTTTTCTAGCTAAAACCGTGAATGTATTTTATAAGTAAATTTTGTTCTAGGCTTCAAACTACACCAGCCAGATGATTACCTGCGGAGGTCTACATTTTTAGGAAGTGACTTCGAAATATGGCCGCCACGATGCCATTTCACTTAGCATTTTGTTCACTTCTATTTGATTTTGTAAATGTTTAGATTACTTACATAAAAATATATGTCAAAGTTTCTCCGTTGTTTCCCCGTTAAATTAATTAATTAAAAAAAAACTTTAACGGTATATTTCTCAACCGTGAATGAACTTTTTTTGAATTATGCTTTTTGTTGCAAACGTTTCCAAAAATATATTAAAAGTTGTTGCAATTGAAAGTTTAGTATTTCTTATACATACCCACTGTACATTAAGAAGCTATTTAACATTATTGGATTTGCAGAATTTGTTGCAGACTATGCATTTATATAAACGTGCCTTCACTATTTTATTCACTGTATTTTTTTTTGTTTTTTACGGTATAGCCAAAGCTCAGGGGATACTATATGATGCTATAGCACTGGTTTGGCGAAAAGGAAAATAGGATGGGGAGAAGAGGAGTTAAGATGTCGTTTGTTGGTATTGGTGCACATTCCGTTTGAACAATTGTTTTTCTTTTTATTTTTTTTAAATTTTTTAATAAGTACTAGCCACTCTTTAGTAGATAAAGTTTAGTTTTCTGAATTTATTATAGAAAAGGGAAACAAAAAAAAACAAACCAAAAATATTTTGAAAATTATTTATTCATTTGGTATTTCACTGCTACTTACAAATGTTATAAATGGTCGGTGATAACTAAAATATCATACAAATATATCTGTATAGAGATATTTTGTCGTCTGTTGTTGTCCCATGTTTGATTGTTGATTGATTTGAATTGTTCGAAATTGTTAAATCAAAGTTCGAAATTGTGTAATCAATGACAATCAACGGTATTGATATTTTGAATGCAAATACCGTTGAATGGCTATGAAAATATCATTCAAAAATCATAGGTAGTTTTTCAATATTTTGATTTAGAATTGTCACAACTTCCGAAGACAAAGGTGATAGTGATCGATGAATAAACGCAATAATACCCTTAATATTTTTTTTGCTGATATATGATACAAAAAGCGATTAATAAAATTTTTTGTCCGTTTTCCATAGTACATTCAGATACAGAAATTTCTACTATTAGCGTTATTTGGAACTCTGATTTATTGTGAGCGCTGCAGTTCATTCTTCACAGATGACGTTAATCTATGAATGGTATCATTAATATTTTGATATATAGCTATACATTATAGGACGTTTATAATTAACCATACAGTTAAAATTTCGTATAGCAATATTCTTCGTCTTTATTAATCCGCGTCTTGGACAAAATTATAATGTTAGAATGTCATGCAAAATTATCGATAAGATTCACATTGTGGGCTGATAAACTTTGCATATTAGACGAGTAAATTGGTAAACCTAATTTTTGGCTTATAAATTCTGTTAGTTTTGATCTAAAGTAATGAATGAATTCAGTGAAAGTCTTTCAAAGTCTTGAGATTTGTAAAAGAAAATCTACAGTGGTGAAAAATTAGTAAACGAGACACAATATTGTATGTAACAAAATATTTATCTCATTGTTACTATTCACTCTCATTAGTTCCAAAAAACAAATTAAATTAAATTTTTCTCTCTTTAATGATTGAACCGAATCTATTTAATAGTGCCACACGAAGATCATTACTACGTCCAACACATTTTTCGATAGGTTTCTATGGTTTTATCAATGTCCAAATTTGATTCTTTTTTCGAATTCTTCCCGAATCTCTAAAATTAATTGTTTGTTTTAATCGTATATTTTAATGTAATTCATGAATGCTGATAGTATTCAGAGCATTCGCTTCTAAACCGGTTCTCGTTAGAATGATATCTCGAAAAGGACAAATAGCATAACTCAAAAACTATTCATCCGAACTTCTTCAAGTTTTCAGGTTTTTTTTAGAATACTATATTTTCTCGTCGCGAAACGTTAAGGTTGCTTTAATTTCATTAATCAAATTACTTGTTATAGTAAAAGAGGAGTAAAAACTAATGTTAAAAAATCAACATTTGTTTGTTTTCAAATCTGTGTTATTTTCACTTTGTCATTGTCATTTTGTTTGTTTTATTTTCTTTTAAATTATTTTTTAAGAATCAACTAGATTATGCGAAATCCGTCAACAGGAGCCCCTTTAATATTTACTGCTCATCACGGGGATACTGCCAACACAATCTCTCCATCTCCATCTTAATACTGACCACGTCATTTGCTGCCTAACGTTGTTGATCGGCCGATTATCACCTTAGTGTTACATTTTGAATTCGTTACAAAATTTTTCTAACTTGCTATCTTCGTTATAGAAGTTTCTCTTTAAAAATATTTAGAACTTTGCACACAACCTGACAAAAACAGTGGTTACAGGCACTTGTAACTGTTAATTGAGATATTTTTAAATTTTCAGTCCCCATCACAGTCCGTCCCCTATCAAGAAAATCAGAAGAGGATACTTGAAGACTTCCTTGTAAGAAACAAGTTATAGAGGTGCTCCGTAGTAATCGAAATCAGTTGATACGAACACTATGTATATATATTTAAATAACTTATTTTTTTAAATATTTCTATGAATACACAATGTACATCTTAGGCGGAAGGAAATTAGGAATTAAGCGACTGAGAAATTTTTAATCTGACAAATGTTGGAAGAGAGCCACAATTTTTGGCATGATGTGTTTTTTTATTGTGCAACATCCCAATGAGGTACAATTACCTCAAACACTGTTAACCAGATAAATCGCCATGTCCTGTGAAGGATTCAAACCTAAGCCAACAGGGGAGAAAGTGCACCTCAGCGCGCTCGGTCACCAGCGGGCAGCGCAGGTATAAAAAGGGCAAGGGGAAGAAATATGAATTTAAATTCGGCAATTAACCAGCCTTAGTTTGGATGATTGCGAATTATTAGTAAATTGAATCCATTGAACTTCTGCCAATAGAATTCATATAGGATAAAAATCCTCAAGTGATGCAAACCACCATAAATTCTGCCCATCAGCATCTCACTTATGTGGAGGCAACAAAAGACATCACAGCTAGAAAAAGACTATCTTGTAAAATAAAATTAATTTTTACTAAAATTATTATGCAAAAAAATGCAACTGAACTTTGTTATTCTCGTTAGTCATGTTTTCATTTATTTGACTAGCATCATTTTATACTATACACAATGTGATAATTGCGTCAGAAATGAAAATTTGTATTACTTCAAGAAGAATAGAGTCAGGTAATTTTTTGCCACATTGAACTCGCGCATTTCTTTTATATTGAAATTTCCATTGAAAGAAATTAAATGACCCAAAGGGATGCTATCTTGTAGCATGATAGTACTGCAATTCACATATCCTTATTGATTGCTTTATTCCTTTTATGTATATTGCAAGTTCAGATTACCGTCATTAGTGTAGAGAATATTAAAAACCACGGATAAATCTGGAATCAAGGTAGATATGGTATTGAAATCAAGGCAAACAAAGTAAATATCACCCCCTTGGCTTGTTTTTTTTGGAAAAATTTGGCTGTGATATATGAACGCTATATATTATTATTTTTTTCTAAAGTTTCGTCAGATTAAATGAAATTCGTGTGAGAAAATTGGAATAAAGCTTTCTTTTATCTGTTTGGTAAAATTTTAACATTTCTCAAAGTTAAACAAAATACTAACAGTAGTGAAAATTTAAAATTGTGATATTTTCTAAATTTCGTTTATTATTTGCAGTTTTATTCTGTGTTTATGGGCAAGGTCGTTCGTTTCTAACAGAAAATTTAAAATATAAAACAAATTTTTATAATATCACAAATTCTCACCGTTTCAAATTCAAATTTGTAAACACTAAAACTTCACTTAAATTCACTGAGACTTGTATCACAGTCACTAGCACATTTTGTTAATAATATGTACTGGATGATCCTCTTGTTATTTGAACTCCACCAAGCACTTCACATCGAATTGTAGGCGGTAGAAGGCCGTCGGTAAAGGACACGAGTGAAAATCCACAGCAACTTGTTCCGTCTCCGGTGACAGTTTAAAATCAAATGAATCACAGACAGCACAGGAAATTTTAAAATCCACCCCCGATTAAGGGTTGCCGGGCGATGCGGGTGATACCCCCGTCGACATCATGAAACTAGGAAAAAGTGGCAACCGGCGGCTGTTAGAAGCTTCAAATTTGAAATAAATACCCGGGAATATTCACTCAGGAGTTTGCATATCGGTGGGGGTGGCCTGCAGTTTTCTCATTGTTAAATTTTTTTTCATCCCTTGTTTTCCTTCCATAGGAAACATCCCGCTCTCGTCTATCTGGCACGGTAGGGGAATGGCTTGAGTCGGAAAATTGTTCGCACACTTGTACTGGAACACTAAGCACGCGTAACAAATGAGAGTGAATTTCTTGATCACATGCAAACATTTTTATCCCTTAAGTGGGTGATACAACCCTAATACCCACACCCTCTGATCTTGTTTCGTTTTCTGAAATTTTCAAGTGCTTGTGCATGGATTGAAATTGTGAAATTGAGATGTTCCCGCTATAAATTCATGTTAGAAAGGTGGTTGATGGCTTTCCTAGCCACCATTGCCACCCACCCCAAATGTAATGTGCAACAGCATTCATTCAGGCCAGATGGGGTGGTTATGTTGTTTCTGCTCCGTCTGTTGCTGATGCTTCTGTTGATAGTCACTGAATCGGGTCTGCCTGTCCTATTGTCTTCCTGTCGCATATTGCGCTCTAGTGCCTCCTGCTAGCAAATCTTCTCCGAGTGGAGTTTATATTTGAGGTATTAACATAATACGCTTATTATTGCTGTACGGCGCAGGAATGCGAATTAAGTGACGGCAATCCGGATCATAAGGGATAAAATCTGTTAATAAAAATCCCGGTGCTTTGAGGAATTTGATTATATGTAGTCTAGTTTTAGTTAACAGTAATTAGAAGTGGGGGAGAATGTTACGAAATTCCTTGTAAATTAGAGGACCGTAGAAAAATCCATTTATTTCCAATATTGTACTGTTACTATTTTTTTGAGGAGACAGTTTGCTACTCTACTGAACTGAAAAAAAAACATAAAAAAGGAATAAAACATTCAAATTGAATGGGTATTTTCTTCTTTAAAAAAAAAATAGAAACCCCATTTAAACTGACCAAGCGGACGGTACCTGCTGCTCTTCATTTAGGAGTTGCGAAGTTTCAAAATCAAAATTTTCTCAAAAAAAGTTATAGTCAACTGGTAGCACTTTTCTTACATAATTTCGAATTCCAATAAATCTCTCTTTAATTTGATATGAGGCATGTACCCACTTCTCTCTTTTCCTTTTCGAGATAACCCGTCTGCAATCCTTTCTACGAACAAAAACAAAAAAAAAACAGGTACAATAAAAACGGGATGAATTTATGTCGATTGCATATAGGCACGTCATAGACATGTATAACTCCTGGACCGTTTACTTGTTTGTATCAGTGGGGTACGTATTTAGGACGATTTTCTTCTATTCTATTCTCTTTTCAAGAAGCGAGCAAGATTTATTTTGTCGGCCCTTCTCCTTCGAACATGTTAAAGGATCTCGTGGTTAAGGGTTAAGGTGGAGTGAGTCTTGGTAGGAGCACATCTTGGTAATGGAACATGAATCAGGATAAGCTACCTAGTAGAAGATAGAAGCTCTTACTTCTCTGTTTCGGCCAACACTATTTCTGCTAGGACATACCTAAGCACCTTCCTTTTTATTCATTGACCTAGAGTCTCGTATTGTAGACACAACCAGATCGAGTGTGTGCTACTAGGTCTACTAAGTTTAAGTAAATTGTGTACAGTACCAATTGTAAAAATATTCACCTCTGCAAGGCCTTGCGAAAAACTAAATTAAATAACATTATTAACAGAGAATCGCATTGTCATTGACACACACACACAGCACAGCTTTAGCAGAGAGAAATTTTAACCTGACAAATGTTGCAAGTATACCAAAAATTTTTAGTTTGAAATTTTTACTGTGTAACATCCCAGAGGCTTCGCAAGTGCAATTCTCGTCAGTGGAATTGCCTCATCGACTGGTACCCAAACAAATTACGGCGTCCTTTACAGAAATCGAACTCAAGCCTATAGAGGAGAAAATCTGTAGACGTGTGCCTCAGTCCGCAAACTTTTCGTGGTGTGCTCTAAAAGAAGAAAAATCTTGGAATTTAACAGATTGAGTGCCATGGGTAATACTCTCACGAAAGCTTTCATGCTAATTGTGGTAATCAACGTGTTACTGCTATAAATCTAGGCCAGATGATTTTAGTTCGCAAGCGGTACGTTTTTATCGAGGCAATTTTATATGAACTAAAAATATATCTGCCTCAAATTTCCGGCAAAATATCTCCTTTTGCTGTTATTATTTTATAAAAGCCAATTTTAATTTCTTAAATATCTTGGCAACAAATTATTTACTTCGGCCGTCATAAATCTTGCCGGGCGTAATAATTCATCTCAACTTTCTTCGGTAATCTTGAGACGATGACAAGAAATTGAATAAGCATCGCGGCTGAATGCTGAAACCATTCTTCCATCAAGTTGGGGTGCTATAGCAGATTACTCCACCCAAAACAGGGATGACGTTAAAAATCGCTGCGCCTCATATTTTAATATCCACTCAATCTTCTCGCTGTTGGTATTTGAGATTAGGTACCAAAAAAAACCTTAAAGCTTACCGTGCTGCAGATAAAAAATGTTCCCCTTTTCAGGGTATTATAAAGAGATTAGGGGAATCATATCAGGCTCCAGTTGTTTACTTTCATACCCTACATCCACGGCAGTTCCTGATGTAGTTCTTCCCACGGATATTTCGAGGTGGATGGGGGTTTTGATGAGTTGCCAATCAATATTGTATGCAACTAATAATTGGACCACGAAAATCCGTCTAGGATTTTATGCCGAAATACCTATTTTTCCAGAAGAATAAATATTTGGAGCTGAGCAGACATGAAATAGGACTCCAATTGATGCATGAGCAGACATACCTAAAATTCAGTCATTTTCACTTGATATAAAAATCTGATAAACCAGTACCTGATGGTGGCAAAAACATTAGTTGGGAATTGGTTAAAAATTTCCTGATTGAAAAGAGGAAAACTACACGAAAAAAAAACACAAAACTTATCGGGGCAGACAATCTGGGGAAAAAAGTGCTCGCGATGATGTAAAATGCAAGCCCGGAAATTCTGCAGTTACAGAACAACTGATTGATAAAAACGTTCGGAAAATCCAAACTCTGGCTCTGGCTGGAAATGTGCTGTGTCAGTAAATGATTTATGAAATTGCTTTCGAATCTTCATCCTCAATTAAGCACAGCACACCCCCCCAGAGGAGAACCCTATTTTGCTGGGTGACAGACACTCGTCGACAGGCGCTGCAGCCACCCTCCTATCCTGAAAGTGTTGTCGACAGAATACCACTTCGCCTTGAGCGATTTCATTTTGTGGTTTTTTTTTGCGCCTATTTTCTCTCGCTCGAGAAGAATTAAAACACCTTTCAGAATTTTTATAATGATTGTGCGGGGGTGCGGTAATTGAGGATGATTTCACGCTTACATTAACATTTTATTTCAAAATTAAAACATTTTATTTACTTGGAGCTTTCAAAACAATATTTCTCAATTTGCCGTTGTGTTTTTTAAAATCGGGAAGGTAAGACCTTGCTTGGAGGAGGTCAAGTTGGAAATACGGACATACATGTAAGGAAAGTAGAAATTGAGTATCTAAGGTGTTTCGAAATAATGCAGAATGGAGTATACAGATTTATTCCTTGAAATGACCTGATCAACGTTTGTTCTTCCGTCAAAGTGAGTCTTTTCTCTTTAACCCCAATTTTACTCCAAATAGTCGAAGACGACCTCACTGCCGCCCAACAAAAGGTCAAAAGATTAGGGTAAGTAGGGTTGTCAATGAGCGGAGTCGAAAATAAAAATCGACTCATCGATCGAATCTTATTTTAATAGACTCAAATTGCCAGAGGACTCAAAATATTGTCACAGCTTCAGTCCGCTCAGAGTCAATCCTCTTCAGATTTGAGTTCGTCAAAATTTGAATTTGCTGAGATTTAAGTCTGCTCAAGTTTTGAACTCGCTCCATTTTTAGCTTGCTCAGTTTTGAATTCGCTCAAGTTTACGCGTAGAGAATATGAGCCGATTCGAAACTTGAACGGACTCAAAATTGAGTGAACTCAAAACAGGACTCAAATTTTGTCGAACTCAAATGCAGACCGATTTCAAATGTTGATCGAAATCTAATTTGAGCGGACTCACTTCTGAGTAAATTCAAAATTAGACTGTGCTCTTAATTTGAGTCTATCATTGAGCTGATTCGAAATTTTTTAGTCATAAAATCTAGTCTTAGAGCGTTGAATTTGTTAAAAAAAAGTTTGTCGTTTATTCAAATAATTAGCAATTAGGGGTGATTGGGTCCTAGTCCTATGTGTCCCCTTACAGTTGTTATTTCTGGGGGCGAGACTGTTGGCCATTTTACGGACTTACTTCAATTCTTTTCCCCAAATGTTTATACCAAGTGCCGGTAAAATGTCACAAAAATGCCAAAACCTAATTGGGGCTGGGAATATTTTGTTTTCAAATGTTATCCTTTATTCCATTTCCTTCAAGTACCTACTCCGTAGAGAAAGAAATCAACAAGCAAAATGCAAAACCACATCCTCGAATATTACAAGAAATTTCGTTGAGGCCTCGTAGAATGGTAAAGGGAAGAATAAAACTTCCTCCAGAATATAGAAAATCAGACTATAGCTTTCCTCCTTCCCAACCCAGTTAATCACTCAATTTTTTTACTGAAAAAAAAACGAATGCACAGATTGTCGCTGTATCAGAGAATTCCATCGAGTTTTATCTTTTCAATTCCTTAGTCCTTGGAGGAGGAGGGTTCGTACGCAAAGCATTTTACGCGATTGAAAGTGATCGCCTGGCGGTAGTTTGAAGTCCTCCGTGGCGTGGTAGTGGTGATGGTGGTGGTGCTGGTGGATGGAGCAACAACGTTACGTTGATTGTGTGCACGACGATATGCCTTGTCTTGTCTGAGTACGCTTCGCTTGATATACACAAAGTAATCAACGCCATCGCCACGGTGCTCAGTTCTCGTCGCTGTAATCCCCCCGACAATTGAAATTCACCCCACAACGGGTTCATTTTAAAATGAAGATGGGGTAAGCGATGAGAACTGGATTGTTACAGGATTTACGATTTTATTCGCTTTTCGCTGGTTCCGTAGTAGAGATTTTAAGTCTTTTATATCACTTTATTAATTTGGAGGTTTTGGGATGAAGTGATTTTCGTATTTATTGGAGTATGGTTGAGAATTTACAAATTGAAATTATCAAACTTGGATGCTACATATTAAAGTGATTTATTTGATTTATTTCATATTTAGGTCATAATCTACTGGGAGTAGAGAAAGAGGAGCCCGGATAAAAAGGCAATTAGCAAATTAGCGTAGAAAGAATTGACAAATTCCCAGGAACCTATGATGATAGAAGAAAGATGGGGTTTTAAGACATGATTACAGACACTCAAATCAAAATGCTCCATAGTACAATTGAGAGCTATGCACATGCGATTAATAGCCTCAGTCGCTAGCAATGTACTCCCTGGCAGGGGGATATATGAACGTGGTGGAGGTCTAAGCCAAGCAATGCACCGGGCGGCAGTCATGTCCGAGGTCTGACGCAGTGAGGATCACACGTGGCGCGAAAGCTGTTTTTGAATTTTTGTCACGGCAGAAAATGTGAAAAATGAACAGTTCGCTGGAGCAGCGCTACCCGATTACAGGCCTACCTTGCCCAGATAGGGGTTGCAACCTTGCCACAGCCACAGTACAGCCCCAATATGAGTCCACCAGACTTTCCTATTTGCAAAGCTGAAGAGAAGCCTATAAGGTCACCGTTCCGACGATGTTTCCACCATCTAACGGGCTGTCACAGTCTCTGAACGAGATTATCGCAGGTGACTTCCATTGAGACTTTGCAGTGTGGGAATCGCGTTGGCAGTATGATATGGCGTTGGTGTATCGACGCCCAAGGAGACTATTTTGAAGAATTTTAACAATATGTGCACAGATCGGATCAATAAATTCTTTTTAGCAGACCCAGTCTTATTACAAACGGACAAACCGACCGGAACCTTATGAACCTTTCTAAGTATATTTGTTATCGCTGGAGAAAATACAGTTGCTCTTAAATTTCCAAACTTTTTGTGTAGATTTGAGATAAGAAGTTCCACTAAGCCACTTTAGAAGAAGATTAGTAAACTTTACTCGGAGCTAAAGAAGTAAAGGTGGACGGTTCCTTAAAAACTGATGATGTCCCTTGTGAAAAGAAGAAAGTTCACTAAATGCTTCAGGCACACAGGTGAGATTAAAAGACCAAGCTAAAATAACTCTCAAACCACCGTAGCTTTGAAAATATTAAAATTATTTTATTTCTAAATTTACCTGACTTGTTTTTTAGCAGATTATCTACCAATGAAATTATGTACTAGACACCCTGTACACGAGTATCGGTATAACAGCAAATGAAAATGCAAAATAAAATCTGAAGAGTCCTTTTCAAGTTAATGTTTCGTGGCATATTTAAATCATTTCATTTGTGAATCCATTTTATCCACGTTGAAGCGATGTAACGCAATCATGCAAAATTCCTTCAACCACTGCAACCAGCACACAATGAACACATATCAGTCTCTTGCATTACAAAGAAACCGAAGGATGAGCTTGAGCTACAAGGAAAAAGCAGCTTTTCTGGCTGATGTGCATCAACACTTGCATGGATGGGAACCACCCATGCATTCTTCCTTCCTATAGTGAAATTGAAATCAGCCACCTATAGACTCCTCCTTTCAGGCAATTTTCTACATTTTACACCATCTTTCTCACACCACTCCCCTCCCGCAATGAAGTTGTTTTTAACGTTTCAACAACTCATCCCGGTGGCGTAACTTTGCCGAAGGATACGAACACGCCTTGAATCATTGCGTTCTACAGAAATGAAGAAACTTTTTTTTCTAGTTGGAAAAAGAACGGTGGAAAAAATATGAAAAAATGGAGACAAATTAGGGACAGCGGGTGGGGATTATCGTGACGAAAATTGTTCTGTGCCAGTTGCCACCTTTTTCTTATGGTCTTAATCCATA
This sequence comes from Dasypogon diadema, assembly GCA_006980735.1. NCBI lineage: Eukaryota > Metazoa > Arthropoda > Insecta > Diptera > Asilidae > Dasypogon > Dasypogon diadema. The sequence continues at coordinate 21,972 of QYTT01078074.1, read as the reverse complement.
ATTCGCCTGCCTCCATTTAATTGCGGTTTTATTTAAGGGAAAAGTTTTACCTCCGTGATCACAGTTTTTTTCTTTGGCAGAAGTAAAGGAAAAAAGACAGTTCTTGTTGAATTCTTAATGAAGGGAAGAAAAATCATAACTCAATTTCAGCCCAGTGGGCACTTGTTGTTGAAGTGGAAATAAAAATGTATTCTATAGAGAGATAGTTGAAGGAAGTAAACCTCTCGTGGTACTTCTGTGTGAAAAAAGTCGGATAGCCATGGGTAGTCATGTTTTCTAACCACTGTCCGTATTTCGTGAGCACCTTAAACACTTGGAAGCACTTTTGTCTTCAAAACCAGGTAGTGCTTTCGATGCCTTCAAAGTTACAGTATCCATATTTTCAAAATATGGACAGCGGACGATACCATCACATAATTGAGAACGACCCGATTTGTTTTCAGAGAAAAAGGCAAAAGCCGTGATTTTTAAGAACTAATGAATCCCAGAGAGCTTCTCTTGAGCTATGTGTCAGATCACTGAATTCCCAGAGGAGCATTTATGTGCCAGAGCTCCTTTTGAGCTATTGAAAAATCTTTGTCGCATGCTAAGAAGATGGATAAGTCAAAAGTGTATACCAGCACAAGGCATCTTGTTCTGCACTTCCAAACGAAGATTCACTAGGAGCGACTCCACGCATGCACTATGAAGTACAAGTAAGTCTGAAAAAAGGCAGCTCCATACGACTGATCAGCGTTCATCAAGCTCTATAGAGACCCCTGATAAAATGGAGTGACTCCGCCGATATCTCAGAGGAGGCAGCTCTGCCTAATGCACGGATGAAAAGGAATATGAGAAAGTTCTTTACTGTGTTGTCGCATCTTACTAACAAATTTTGGAAAATAAACTTTTACTCTATTTTGTCAGATAATGTCTGTAGGAGCTTTTGGCTCAGAAGAGTGGTTATTAATAAGAGAAAATATAAAAACGCTTGGAGACGTTGAGAGGGGAGCCTTGTAGGAAATATAAACGAAAAGTGGACCATGAACTCTAGAAATTTTTGATGCTTGAAAAATTATCTGTTTTATTAAATCTATAATAGTAGGCTTAAATGGTATTTTTCGAATGAATACCACCGAGGCGTTAAAAACAGCTTTTTAGGGAAGCCCCGAAGGTTCCAGGAAGCGAAGATAGTTGAGTGATATGGAAAAGGGTGAGAAGGTTCTGCGATCATAATCTTTGAAGGGGTGAGGTTCTTCAGGTGGCTAAAACACTTCTGTTAGGCCTGTTAACTCTCTTGTACGATCAGGAGTTAAATCAATTATAACACTAGGCTCTAACTGACAATTTTATTTCCACGAACTTCCTTCCGGCTCGGAAATTATTAATTCAATTTTTTTTTTATTTCAATCTTAAATGAATATTAGTTAATGAAATATAAGACATCTCTTAACCTATCCATCAACAAGGTCATATATGTCGGTTTAAGGAAGCTGGTATACTTTCGAGGCCAAGAAATCTAGCATTGTTCTCCGAGCATTCTGAAAATCTTTAAATTTTCTCCACAAAGGAAATTCTCTATGAGAGAAACTAGTTGAAAATTTATTTTAAACAGAGTAAACATTTTCAACTGAAGTTGGTTAAAATTGATTTTTTGAAAGATTTATTAGGACCGAGAAATGTAAATTTCAATTATGGTGAATTTTTTTAAAGCATTTATTTTAACGACCCTAAAATATTGACATGAAAAGAGCCATCGTCTGGGATTGGACTTTAAACAGCTTAAATTACCTTTATTCTCTACTTTTTGCTAAAATTGAAAAATGTTAATTACCCCATTTTCAAAATCAACGGCTCATATATCCGGATCTTGAAATTGTGCATTCCTTAAATCCTTTCGATCCCATCCCTCTTCCGGCTCCACAATAGCAAGTTCCAATAATTCTTCCATTCTGCTCAGCACGGTGAAAATGACTGCACTTTACACAGGCGTCGTGATAAAACATCTGCGCAGCCATGAGCCATGGCCATTTCCTTTCCGGGATTCGCCGGGATTCTTAGAGAGCAGAAGCCATTTCAACGCTGTATGGTCAGTTCGCAATATAAACTTTTGCCCATTGAGGTATTTTGTGGAGGTTTTTTAGTTAATTCGATTATCACCAGCAACTTCGCAACTCTCTCTTCCGGCGTCACACCTTCAAATTATCTAAACCTGTCATTTACAGTGCCTTACCTTACAATTGTACAATTTCTTCATATTTTTTGTAAATTTTATTCAAAATATAGTGCTGCACTCTATTGGTCCATAGATGTTCATATTCAGCGGATGATATGTGCACTGAACTCTAACTAAATTTGACATTTTGTTCCATTTGACATCTAGCATATTCAGCAGCATACGCACTTGGGTATATCCAGCGTCTCGATAAGCATTGTCGAGTCGATAGCAATTTTGGTGAAATCTTTTTTTTTTTATAAAGATTGAGAATATAATAGTTCATAAGTGATTTCTGACGACCATTGGGAATATTTATTTGAGCCATGAATAGAAGAAGAGCACACGACGATGACGATACTTACGGTAGGAAGAAATCTATCCAAATTTTCTAACCTTAAAAAGATGGCAAATTCATTTAAAAAATGTTGGAAGGGAAGTATTTGTGTGAAACTAGTATATTTTTCTTTTAGAGCGGCATAATCGGAAACGGAGGCGAGTATCGGAGAATCAAGAGATTGAAGACCGATTAGAGTCTTTGATTTTGCGAGTTGGAGAAAAGAGTACTTCCTCAGTGGAGTCTAACTTGGAAGGTTTAGTTTCAGTCTTGGAGGCAGACTTGGGGACGTTTCGTATGAAAATCTTAAGAATTTTGTCTGATTGTGCTGTGAAAATGCCCGAGAAGTGCACAATCTACACAACACTTGTTGGTCTATTAAACGCGAAAAATTACAAATTTGGAGGAGAATTTGTGGATCACATGGTAAAAACATTTAAAGACAGTTTAAAGTCATGTAAGTGGGATGCTGCTCGATATTCTCTGCGTTTCCTTGCCGATTTGGTTAATTGTCACGTAATCTCTGCCTCATCTTTGCTTCAACTCTTGGACAATATGATCGACGTTTCGAATGAAGACGGAGTACCACAGGTGAGATACTTTCTTTGCGATTACAGAGCCAGTTCTCTAACGTAAATTTTCCATCCAGGTGAGACGTGATTGGTATGTTTTTGCAGTGCTTTCAACTCTACCATGGGTGGGTAGAGACCTTTACGAAAAGAAGGAATCTGCTCTTGAAAGCCTTTTAGTTAGGATCGAAGTTTTCCTGAATAAGAGAACTAAAAAACACCACAATGCCTTACGTGTTTGGTCGGTTGATGCACCTCATCCACAGGAGGAGTATCTTGATTGTCTATGGGCACAAATAAGAAAACTGCGTCAAGACAATTGGGCAGAAAAACATATTCCTCGACCTTATCTTGCGTTTGATTCCATTCTTTGTGAAGCTTTGCAACATAATCTACCCGTAATTACCCCTCCCCCACATCATGAAAGTTATACATACCCAATGCCGTGGGTAGTGTACCGAATGTTTGATTACACAGATTGTCCCGATGGACCTAATTTGCCTGGTGCACACTCCATTGAAAGATTTTTGATAGAAGAACATTTGCACCACATAATTGAGACACACCACTTGGAACGAAAAGACTGTGCAGCTCATCTTCTAAGCTTTCCGTATAAGAACAAGATTCCACTCGAATATTGCATTGTAGAAGTGATTTTCGCGGAGCTATTCCACATGCCGACACCAAGATATTTGGATATTTGTTATGGGTCAATTTTAATTGAGTTATGCAAGCTGCAGCCAGCTACTTTGCCACAGGTTTTGGCGCAGGCAACGGAGATTTTATTCATGCGTATAGATTCGATGAATACGTCTTGCTTTGATAGATTTGTGAATTGGTTTTCATATCATTTGAGTAACTTTAAGTTTACGTGGTCCTGGGATGAGTGGGACAGTTGCCTGCTTCTCGATCCAGAGCATCCAAGACCAAAATTCATTCAAGAGGTGCTCCAGAAATGCTTGAGGTAAGAGAATTGCAATTTTAATTTGTTTTAAATGGTCATGGGATTTTCTGCAGGTTATCCTACCACCAGAGGATTGTTGAAATGATGCCTGAAGCCTATGCAAAGTTGGTACCAGTTCCACCGCAACCTATCTACAAATATGCAAGCGAGGGTGCAGGTGAGTTTTTGGAATAAATCTGTTGGATGCTCTTAAAATGTTGAGGGGATATCGGTTACTTAGTTGATAATCGTGAAGATTCATGGTCATCGGGTCCTTGTTCTTCTGACAACAAGCTAAACACTAGAACCATTGAATGCTCGATATTTAAATGGCTCGGATTCCACCCTGTAATCAACGACAAGTGTCATCTTTAGCTTTTTCGATGTTTTTGTGTGACATCAGCTTAGAGAAAAGGGTTGTCGCAAGCGAACTACAATTTTTCTGGCATGGAACTATTACTGTGCAACTTCCCAGGGGCTTCGCAGTAGAATTGCCGCAATCGCTAGTGTCCAGATAAATCGCTGTGCCCTGTGCAAGTTCCGAATCCACGTCAAAAGGGAATAAAATCTGCAGACGTTCGCTTCAGTCCGCTTTGCTACCGGCGTGCATAACTGTCCCTATATACCGACACAAACGTAGTAAATTCCTATACGGCCTAATGAGACGGAGTAAGGAAGGCAGGAATTTGAAAGCCGCGAATGATTCAATGACCCTTTTACTTTTGTTTTTATTATATTAACAATTTGGATGCCGGTGATTCGTGCTGAAAACCCTTCTCAGAAACCGACGAATCGTTGGTGTTCCGTTTTAAAAACCAGCACCAGCAATTCACTGATGTCTCATCCTGAAAGCCACTCCCATAAATCGATGACTCACCAGTGCCTTTTCCATATTTCCTCTCTCGTGGTAAGGGGTACTCGTTACGAAGTTTCTTTCTATTGAGAGAGAAAAAAATGCTTACTTTCATATACACGATTTAAACAAAAGTAGCGACTCCATTCTTCTATTTCTATGGTTCGGGTTGTACAATGGATGACATTAAACTATTGCCAGTAGCGGCGGCTCTTACTGAAAAAAGTTGTTCGGTGAATCTGTCTAAATTGTAAAAATTGCTACTTCTCCATCGTTTAACGACGAATGACGACACACAATTTTGGTTCATATTCATACGATCGTTGTATAGTGTCAATCGAACAACGTACGGATAAAAATCAAAAACCGATTTAATTTGGCGAAAAATGCGACCGCGTTGTTATCCATATTGGAATTTTCTATTGTCTTTCGACATTCGAAAAATACTGTTCGACGAACGCAGAGGAATAGACGATGGCGTGTAGCGAGCTTTAAAGTTGTTGGGAGATTGGGAGGATATAGAGGGAAGAACACTAAAAATAGCCTTAGAAAAATAAATTTGCTGCCTTACAAATCTGAAGAAGTATTAACACGTTCGCGGACGGATAATATTTTGAAAATAGGCTTTTCCGTTTAAGATAACCACAGTTGTAGTAACCGCCTGTGGACATGTTAAATATCCTGCCAGCGACATCAAAAATTAAAACTTTGGAAGTTTTGTTATTACCTTTGCTTGGAATGTAATTGAACACAAGATGAAGGCACTTGGTGGACACAAACATTTAAAATGAATTAAATTTTGAAGTCAAATTCACTTGAAAAATGTCCACATGAACAGAATTCTTCTTTTTAGGTGGAAAGAACGTACATATGCCTAGGAAATATTTTCATTCAAGTGTACTATATGAAAATATGGAACAATTGAAAATCAGTGTAAAAAATTCAAAATACTTTATTCATGCTAAAATTCAAACAAATATTGGACAGCTTTGTGCATCTCTTAGGTCAAAGTCCCAGTTAAATATTTTAACTTTCTTCCTTTTTAAAAAGCAATGTAAATGTATTAACTACACTTAAAAAAATAGTATTTTAAATTATGAATTAATGTTGCAAAACTAAATTTTTCAGATGTGTTTCATAGGAAAAATTGTGTACTTTTTTAAGCATTTTGGATTTTTGCATATTATTTTCATTTAAGAGCTAAGAGTCTGGAGTTATATGCAATTATTATTCCTAATTTATCCTCTTTGAACTGACATCCTTCATTGTTAGTTACAGATTTTTGAACTTGCATATTTTCTGAGATTGCGTAATGTATATAACAGTACTGTTCTATTCTTTAAGAGATTAGAAATTTGATCTGCTAGATAAGTTTTAGTTATTTCATGTATAATACTTTTTGGTATCTTATGGTATTTTATTAAAATGCTAACTAGTATAAACTTTGAACATGCTGCACTATGGAATTTGCCAATTCTAATTCTTCCTTTTCTTCTTTGTCCTTGCTCTTTTTATCCTCTTTAAATACCCTCCTTTGATCACTTGCCATGTACAGTTTAATATTTGATGAATTTGTACCAATATTTTCTAAATTAGCTCTATAAAGTTCAACATTTGGTACCGTTATTGTTGGAAGGAATGGTCGCTCTTCTTCTTCGGTTCCAACCTTTATACTTATAGATGTACTTACTGATTGTTTTGTCTGTACGTCCACGTCGTTAGGAGTGGTGACTGCTATTATCTTTTGACTGACATTTACTGGAATTGCTTCAAATTCGAATTTTGGACTGAGAAACTCATTTGAGTTCGTCGTATTCGGGAGTACTGATATAGGTTTTGTAGAAGTTGTTGCGGAAAGAAGTTTATTTAATTTTGTTCGTTTTGGTGTCCATTTTAAGATAGGTCTGTCTGTTGTAGATCTAAGATAAGAACGTAACTTTGTTAATTTCTTGGTTTTGTTGCTGTTTTCAGTTGTTTTTAATATTGGCTCAAGTGTCGTTGTATTGATTAAAGGACTGATCTTAATGTTTTGAGAATTTTCTAATTCGACTTTAGTTGTTGATGATTTTTCAAGTGGTTCGTTATTTCTCAAACTTTCATCACTAATTGGTTCTGATTCTGAAGTGGAACTATTTAAGAGGTCTTCTGTACTCAAGTCCTTATGCCCTGCCGAAGTCTCTTCTGATGTATAAGTTTCATCACTTGCTTTTGATATAGTGGGAAATTGTTTTTCATAAGAAGATGTTTCCGTTGAACTTAAGCTGGATGCCACTAATCGATCTGATGTTGTTGCAGACGTTTGGGTAATGATAGATGTTTCCACGTATGGAACCGAAAGATCTTCATCCTTCTCTGGTGGAGGTAGTTGGGCATTGATTGAATCAGGTTTTTCCTCGTATTCACTGTTGTTATTGTCGTATCCAATGTCAGTATTTTCAGCACTCAGTACAGAAGGAGAGGTTATTTCCACGTGTTTAGCAAGCAGAGTTGGTAAGTTACTCTCAGAATTGAAGTTAATATGATGGAAAAGAGGATCTGGTTCAGAATATCGTATTGCTTCGTCTTTAGGACTTTCTATAAAAGGTCGAGTAGGATGTATATATCCATTTGTTTGTTCGTTCGTTTGTGGGTAGACATATACTGGGATATGATGAGAAAGTGGTATCGGCTGCATGTATATGACAGGAGGTGCAGGAATAATCGGATTAGTGATGGGGATTGAATATGGAGTTTGAGTTATCTGAATATGTTTACTCATGTTAGGTGGAACGGGAATTTGGTTAGATATTGGGGAAGGTGTATGGTAATCTTGTTGTGTGGGAACTGGACTGGGTGAAGCATGCAATGGCCTTTCAATTATATCGATTGCTCCACGATGGTCTTTTAAGAAAGGGAAGTTAACATGTTCTTTGTTATTATGTAAAATAGGCTTTGTATCTGGCAACTGAGGTTTTGTCACATAATAGTGGTGATGCAAATGTGTAGTTGATGGAACTGAATTTCCAATGTTGTCTGCTTCATGTGCATTTAAACTGTACTGAGTATATTTGCTAGATTCACTGTCGAATGACGGTTTTGAGAATTTAATATGATACTGAGGACGATATGTTGTAGGAAAGATTAATCTGTTTGACGCAGCACTGATTCGCGGAGATATACTTGTGTCCCGAACATATTCTCCAATATTCAGTTCGGGTAAGGCCCTGTTGTAATCTAGAGTTGCTTCGCTACTTTGAAAATGTCTTGGCTGTGCAAATACATTATTGAATCTACTTAACCGTTCTGTAAAACCTCTGTACTGATCATAATGACGCTGTTCTACATGCTGATCCAAATGTATAAAATTCTTTGGATAATCATCATCTTTTAGGACAAAAGCGCGAACTTTTCTTTTTCCTATTTCACGCTTAGAATCAATTTTATCCGACACATTTGGATTTACACTGAATTTAATTTCATAGCGAAATTTTCGATCCGAATCACGATGTCTAATCTTTTGTACAATCCAGAATGCAATCAATTTTTGTTGTTCTTCCATACATTTTTTTGAGCATTGACCTTCAACAAATCTATATTCATCGTTTTGAGCCTTTTCTAGTCTGCCTTTTGCAAGTGTAATAATATCACCGAATTTCGGAATGTATTCATTTGACGGTATATAAGGAGATTTCAAGAAATTTTTATATTCTGGAAGGTCACTAAAAGCAATTCCATTATTCTATGTGATTTATCAAAATTGTTCTTACCTTAAATTTGTAGATTTCTCACTTATTTGATTATTTAATGTGAGGTATGTTACATGTTTTAATGTCTGTTCCCAAGGTACTTTTATGGTTCCATTCAGTTCAGGATAGTCTCCCGTTGGCTTATAGTATAAAGTTTTCCCCTTCACCTGTAATCCTAACTTGGGTGTTAGGATTATATCTCGTTCGCTCTGCGCCGAAATATATTTGACCTGAAAAAAAATAAAAGGATGGTTATTATTTTAGGTTTGTTAATTTTATTTTGTTTACTATGAAAAGAACAATTATTTAAATCTGAACAAAATTGTAATGTGAAAGTTTTTGATGGTATTCATTGCAGGTTGAGACAGATTAAGAACGACAAGAAAACATGTTTTCCGGCTATAAAGAAATTGGCAATTGTTCAGAAATAAGAAAGCATGTAACAAAATTGCATCTATGCTTCAGAAAATAGGTTTTAGAAGTAATTGCTGCTTCGCCAAAGAGCTTGAAAGCCTTCTATTACCCTATCCACCTTCTTAAATACCTAAATATGCCAAGTATATGTTAGGTCAAATGGGATGATTATCTTCATTGCTGCATAAAGCCCTGGAGTTTCATTGCATTCTTTGGAATAACAAAGATGTGACCCGTTCCGTTAAGATTGTCGGATTATATCTGCATCTCTAAGATGTTCTAGTTAGAAAACTGTTCATGCTGTTCATATTATGTGAAGATTCCGTAATAAAAGCTTGAAATTATGCTTTTTAATGAAAAGACTGAAAAGAGGTTTTTTATCTTATAATCTTGGTATTACCGAACATACAGTTTAGTGTACCAATTTCGCACGAAAATAAACGAGTATAACTTCTCTCTTAAAAAATTTTTTCCCATCTGTGATTGGAAAGTTTTTGTTCCTTTGCATAATAGGAAAAAATAAAAGCTACAATTGTGAAATTATCGAGCACTAAACAAAGAAATGGAAAAATGTGCCATCAAAGGAGTTATTAATCGTTTTGAAAGTAAGAGCATAGATGAAAGAAAATGATATGAACGAAAAAATGCAATGCCCATGGCAGAAAGATTGAAATCATGGCGCATGTCATTCAAGAAAATCCAAGCCAACAAAATTTACATCCAATGTTGAAGGACGATTTGAATTTCTTTCATTATGAAATTTAATCAAATGATTTCAAATTATTTTTGAATTTTGTAAAAAAACTTTCGGATATGGAGGATAGCGACAAAAATCTCAAAAATTGCTTTTTTATGTGAATGAAAATGTTAGTAAGCAAAACTGTCGCATATGGGCAGATAACAATAATCACGAACGAAAATTCCTATTCTTCGAGGATCGGAGTAAAAGTGTTATTTGGCCATCATAAAAGAGGCCATGAAAAACAAAAATTTGCCTGCAGGTTAATTGCGAGGAGTAGTGATTTCTTTTGGCCCTAAGTCACCGAATGTGATCTTTTCAGACTTCTTTTTATGAAGATTTTGTAGGCAAGAGGACCATAAAATCAACCTACAAAATTTAATCGCATTAAGGGCTACCATAAATTCATTTATTTACAAATCTACAAAGACAACTTTAATTGTTGTAGCAAACAACTTTTTTTAAGAGATAAAATGTGCATTGATGCTAAAGGTGAAGATCTTCGAAAAAATAATCAAAGATAATAATTGTGCGGATAAAAACTTAAATAAAATTAAGAAATAAGATTAAAAATTAAATATAATCGTTTACTTTCGTGCGAAATTCGTCCAAATGCTTTCACATTTTCTTACAAAAAAAGAGCATATCGAGGGCTTGTAGTGAAAATCTTATATCCTACATTTTTGGTCAGAATTTTTGTATTTCATTAAGAGGAAGGAAAACGAAAGTTACATCATTCTGATATACCTAAAAATTTTCAAAACATTTTTAGTGTACGATGAGGGTTTTTACCATAAACTCTTGATATGAAAATTATAGCTTCCTTAAAATAACTTTCCAAGAGCCGATAAATTTATTGGCCACACTTTTATACAAGTTCAAATTCGAAAGACAATCCTGTCTAGTTTCAAAACGTGCTATGTCCATTTAGGTAAGTTCTCCATTTTGTAAACGTCCATGAATTTTATTTTTTATTTTGAAACATCTGATTGCTCAGAATATTTTACATTTCGAAAAAACAGGGAATATTACTTAAAAAAATGTGTTTTACTTTTAAAAACATGAACTGAAGTCTAACATAAATTGACAATGCGTGGAATTCAGTTTCAAGACTCCTCTTATGTCGTTCTTATCTTTTTCGAAAAAATGAACAAATTTTCACATTATCTTTGTAACGTGCACAGCACAGCGTTTGAACCATGAAAACAAATGAACCACCACCTTAGTAACTTTATTGTTGGCCCTAACTGATTTGTGTTTGAAATTTGTAATCCCTCCCATACGAATTTTCAATTTAGTAAAATATTTTCATAAATTTCCCATATTTAATATCAAAAGGTAAAGCTTTTCACTTTACTGGGATTAGTATTGATGGCAATAAAAAATAGTAATCCTCTTTCACATTAATAACTAATGGGTAATGTATAACACTAAAAAGCAGATTATATATTATATTTTATTAAAATCATTAATTTCTGTACTTTTATTTATTTAAATTTAAATTCAGTGCTGTCTATTTTAAATAAATTTAGTGTGTTATTTAAATTCATTTTTTGTTTTACACAAATAATTTTCACACAGAAAAAAAACTCCAAAACGTTTCCAACGATTATTTTTAAAATTTAAATTCACTATTTTCACTAATATCGGTTTTAACTAAAAACTCAGAAGACATTACATATGTAAAAATTATCAATAGCCCCCTGAGTAATACAGCTGGATGTTTCATAGCGTTTTACACGTTCATTACAATTCTACACTCTCACTTTTACAAATATTCAAGATTCGTTTTTAAAAGTCGTCTTAAGACCGCAAGATATTGAAGAACACTAAACTAAAAAATCATCTCATGTTTTACACATATGCCATTTACTTGACTCCCACTTTTTGTTATTATTATACTTTGGTTCAGCTTGGGTGAAGTTCAAGAATTGAACTTTCCTCGTTCACTTCTGTTTTGTAAGCATGTAAAATAGTGAAGCACCCGTGATTTTCAGACCCCTGTGGTTTCTTTTTCCTTCAAAATCATACCACAACCATGAAGTGAATTTGTTTGTTAAAAAATTAGGTAATTTCATCGTTCTTGTTTATTAATTGGTTGCATCAAAATTAAACAAGGTAACTACCGGAAAAATAAATCATTTCATTCATCAAGAGGATAAATTTGGTGAGGAATTATGCTAAAGTCGGTTAATTACTGTGCTATAAAGACTTATCCCTTGGGCAGTTATTTTACATTGCATTTTTATTTTCTAAAATTCGGATCTTTGTGATTAATTTGTTATTGTTACGTCACCGTTCCTAGGATGGAGAAGTATGCATTTCAAGGTAAGATCATTAGGCCTTTCAAAGCGTTGGTGGTATTTAATGCGGAAATATATAAATTGAGCTTTCTCTGTTTTAGGCAAAAAGTCTGGTATTTTAATTATAACATAATATTCAATTAGATGATTTAGTTTCTGATAAAATCATTAAATTAAGAATTTGGCATTGCAGATCAGTGTTTCAATGTAGATGCAAATTGTATTTTCACCTGTTAGTGTTAAAACTTCGGAATCTCCTCAATATAGAACACATTTTTCCGGAGAAATATTTGTAACATTTCTTCAGTGTATTCAATATTTATCTAAATAAATAATTACACAAATACGGGGAGATACCGACTTTCTTTATTACATGAAGTGGCTCATGGACTGATCATTTTTTTTATTACTTTCTTTAACACTAAATCTACCAAGCCGGATCATTTTGACTGGTGAACTCTCTTCCAACTGCATTATTCAGCGTATTATTTCTATCTCAGTTGTAAGCATCTCGGTAGGTTCAGTGTAAAAAATGTAAAAATCTCAATAGATTTTACATAAACAAAATTCTGAAGTAACCTTCTTTCTGGGCAATATTATTTTTCGAAAAATGCAATAAGTTTCAATCATATAATAATAATATATTGGTTTATGCTCCGAATTAGTAATTTTCCTCTGGATTTAACGGTTTCTGATCGAACCTTATGATTTCAAACAAAATTTTCGGTAAAGTACATTTGCAGTATTATATTTTTTGTGATACCACAAATTCTTGATTAAATGGAAAATAAGAGTATAAGCTTTTATCAGTTTTTGTTTCGTACCTCCTCAAATTTACTCTGACGTGGTTTCATAGCATGTCAAACACCTTTCTTAAATTTTAGAAAATTTACATCTTTGTAAATCTTGTATAAAATGATTTTATGGTATTTGAATTGTTTCTAAAGTTAACCTCGTATACTTTGCATTGACTGAAAATTGAGTATGTTTGCCGACGTATCTATTTTCGTCAGGATTTTGTTTCGCAAGTATAAAAAAAATTCTATGGGTCTGGATACATTCGAACACCTTAAGAGTAAATATAAGAATCAGTTATGCGTTAAGGAGCTCCTAAAAACTTTAATATTAAAATGAAAATTTCTTTATTTCATGTCTTTCTTCATTGAGTATCAAAATCCAAATTAACTTCTGTTTGATAGCGCCGCATACAAATGTTAAACGCTGCTAAAATTTTTGGCATCGTGGAAACTCACCGTGAGGTTTTTTGACGCGCGGTATGCCGTTTTTAACCCATTTTTTGTCGTCGATTTTCTCGTTTCGTTGCATTTGCTGTGATCACTGACGTTTTAATATAAATGGACGGAGTGTCAACTTTTAAATTTGAAACAATTTTTGGGCAGTGGATAAAAATCTACCCCGTACACATTTTACGTAAAATCGATAAAAGTATTTAATTACGTCAATTATTGATAGAAATATATTTTAAAAAATTCGACACCCAATATAAATTAATAAAATCGTTCAAAGCAGACGTCAACTCAGAAAAATTGAAATATTTGGTTGATGGCTTTGCTTTCCCTGCAAAATGGCAAATAAATTTTTGAGGATGCAAAGGATAGATGTATAAAACAATATATCTATCTATTTTTTTACTCTATGTTTAATTGAAAAAATTTTAGTTCAATAACAGTTTTTTGGAGAGAGTTATGTTTTGAATCACTTTTGGTATGAATATGTAGTATGCGTTTTTTCGGAAAGGCTCCATCTATTTATGTGGTATAGTGTTCATTGTATTTCGGGCTTTACTGATACTGCCACTGACACTGACTCGTGCAAAATACTGTTGGAAAGTCTTTTCACCGACAACTCAGCACAGTCGGGACTTTCTTAGAGTTACTGGTTTTTTACAATGGCGGATTATGAGTACAAATGGATATGTCCTTAATTATTAATAATTAAAAAATTTAGAATATACAGAAAAGAATTATATCCAATATCTCCTTTTCCTAGACTTCCTTTTGTGTTCTCTTTCCATATCATCAATAATTTTTATTAACAATATGAAGTCACGGAGGTATTGAAACTGGCCGAAAATTAAAAAAAAAACTGACTTGTCAGCTAACCGAATGCAATAAAGCTAGAAAGATTAAGTGTAATGAGTGCAGTAATTCTTGTAATTCTTTAAAACCCAACTACTATTATTATATCTTTTTTAACTAAAATATGCTAACGTGCTTAAAGTATTTATATAAAGAAATACAGTTCTTCAAATTTTTACTGGATAGTTTTTGGACTTTTAAAAATCGTTTTTTCACTTTTTCTTTTTGGTGATCTCTTTAGTGGTACTACGGCAGTGATTCATAAAATAACATCACAATATAATGCGAGAAATTATACCCACATTGCAAGAAAACGCTTGAGTTTTTTTTGTCATTCAAAATGCTCTTTGAAGTGGGATCCCATCCTTAAAGCATTAAAGTAGGTGACACTATTAGCAAAGCAATTATTAGCTATTAACTACAGCTCCATTTGTTGCGCTTTCACTTTTTACAGTTGTGCAGCAAAGTATGATAGTTTGGTTACCATTTTCGCAAGAAAAGTGTTAGTGACATTTTTGTCATGCAATATGAACACAGTGTAAAGCATCTCACAAAATTACAAGTGAATTGCACGTCTTAGATTAAGTAGAAATATAATTAGGATAACCTTACGGAAATTACAGTTAAATTTGAGAACATCTATGCCAAATAGGCCACGTAGCGATAACATCCATCACATAAAGGTGCAATATGTAAAGTATGTTTGCATGCCGGTAGTGTACATTTGGTTTTGATAAACGTCTTAATTGTTCATGAAATTACAGTCTCGGAAGCGACTGAAAGCAACGTTGGTTTCTAGGGTAGCCATGTGGAAAATGTATACGGATTGCTATGTTCGAGATAAAAAGCTAGTCAGTCTCGTTGAACTCAGTTATGTCATACTTTCCATTTCTTTGAAAGGGGTTTATAATGGACATGTCAGGATGTCCGATCTCTTAGCAGATTGAGCAGATGGTTAAAATTAATTTAAATATGAAAATTGGAAAATTTGTGAGTCAGCTTGAGTTTCTATGAAGTAAATAAGTCCCAGGCAAATTAAAGCTTATTTCCGCGAAATTTCTACTTAAATCAGATACATAAACTTCTTTTTAAATATTCAAAAGACGAAGGCAAAAGTGGTTATTTGGTTAATTAATTTAAATTTTTCTTTTTCAGCTTCATTGCCTGGAACACCTGTTGCTCACAAACTAGTCGTTGCAATTCGGCAAAAGTGTACACTTGAAGAAGTGTTAAATGTGTTAAAAGATGTTCCAAATCCAGGAGAAAGTGGAGATAGTGAAATGTCCGAGAGCCAATTCAACCCCTTAAAAATTGATGTTTTTGTACAAACATTACTCAATCTAGGCTCAAAGTCATTTTCGCACAGTTTTGCAGCGATCTCAAAATTTCACTATGTGTTCCAGGTAACAA
This sequence comes from Dasypogon diadema, assembly GCA_006980735.1. NCBI lineage: Eukaryota > Metazoa > Arthropoda > Insecta > Diptera > Asilidae > Dasypogon > Dasypogon diadema. Next base: position 6,386 of record QYTT01078074.1, on the reverse strand, counting down.
AAATTTGATAAATTTCGAGATATTATCTCTTACTGGAAATTGCTCATGTTTTTTTTTCATTGATCCGGTCAAGGTCTTGGCAGAATCTGAAGAAGCGCAAATCTGCGTTTTACACAATGTATTTGAACTTTGGCGGAACCATCAGCAGATGATGGTTGTTATAATAGACAAATTATTAAAAATTCAAATCGTTGACTGCTCGGCTGTGGCTACATGGATTTTCTCAAAGGAAATGACCAGCGAATTTACAAAAATGTACTTCTGGGAGATACTTCACCTTACTATAAGGAAAATGAATAAACACGTCATCAAATTAAGTGAGTCTGGTTTTGTTAATATTTTGTAATGTTCCTGCTGCTCTTCACCTTCAAGTTAGCGTAGAAAGTTATAAGTTTATTCCTATTAATATATGTTTTTTTTTGTTTTACTTTGAACTCAAAAGGTACCGAACTAGCTGAAGCCAAGGAAAAATTAGCACGAGCGGATTCATCGTCGAGTGAATCTGAAGACGAGGGAACTTCAAAACGTAAAAAAACTGCTGACAGTACTGATAAGCCCACTGAAGAGGTGAGTTTTTGTGCAATAATTGATTTTGTAACTTAATAGAGTTTCATTTTTCTTTGTTGTGTTGCAATTGTTTGACGGTTGACAATCAATGACATTCTGTTTATGCTAGAAATATCTTTTGTCATTTTTAGATAATTGTGATTTTTGCAATTTTATTGTTAACAAATTTCGCTTTATGTTTTGTAAATTTTTTGCTCTTAAGTTGCGGTTAGTTTTCTTCTTTAAACCGGAAATAAGTGATTAATTAAAAAAAGAAATTGATTAAGCGTTACTTAAACATGAAATAGCTTTCATGTATTCAGCAACATAATTTAGATATATTGCACTTTTTTAGTTACAAAAATGATAGAAATTTCCTGAAAAGTCTTCTCGCTTATTAGTAATGAGACCATATCGTAAGATTGCGGTACTCTGAAGCACCAGTGTAAATTTGGGTAGCTTTGATTTTTTATTGCTACATTTTAGTCAACAAGCGCACCTCTCACAAATTTTAGTTTAGTTTTTTTTATCCTCCAAGAAAATCAGATTTTTTCGTCTAAATGTCAAGGGTTCTGTGAATTTATGTGCGTGTGTAGAGACTGGTTGCACTAACTTCACATGAAACTATGGAACAGGTTGTTCTACAATGTCATACCGTGCAGTGCTCACTGTAGTTCTGAAAAATAAACTTTGCATCGAAGAATGGAATTGAAAAGAATCACTACATCCCTAATTAAATTTAGATGAAACCAATTTACTCTTAAAAAAGATATTTCTTGTTTGTGATCAAAATGACACCAGTTTCAAGCGAAGAATTCGTTATTGCCAACAGACCTTGATAACGTTATTACAAATTTTTTGCTGTTTGAAGTATGATTAATCAGTGCGTGATCTGTCGCGATTGTAAAAAAACTATGTACAACGAAAATGTTGTTCGAGGTCTTATATTCATTCAAGATATTTTGAGAGTGCGATTGAGGAAATAAATGCGTAGACCTTTGATCAATTATGCGTATGAAATTAATTGGCGATTAATTTTCACGCTGCTGTGACTGTTAGAAATGAATTTAGGATTGAAATTAATTCTGTATGATTTCATCGATGTACTATGTATGTTACTGTCGAAAATGTGGACTGTACTGTTAAGGTGTTATTTGAATGCACAACGAAATTTTTTGTAAATAAAGAGGTAATTTCTCGACACATTGCGTCTCTTCACTAATCGGAACCTACATCAATAAAAGATTAAACGTCGTGATTATATTTGGCTCGAATCATGAAAATTTATATTTATTATCTCACTCTGGAAGTGTAACAGAGATGGAAACTGAGGGAGTTAGCGAAATATTTGAAGGGTCCGAGAAAAAATAAACTAAATAAAATGCACCAAATACATAGAGATATAAAAGTTTCAAAGCTATTCTAGATTTGCAGCTATATGAGGACAATGTAAATAATGCATTAGTGATGTCAAGAAGCGAACTGGATCAAGACTGTGCAATACGAATAGGACAATGAAAGAATTTGGCGGAAAAGTATCAAGAAAACTAACTAATAAAGTTGTTGCAGAATTGGAACTTAAAGGAAATAAGGACTCTGAAGATTATATGAGAAAAGCTTTTTCGAACAGGTTCCTTCACAAATCTTCAGCATCCACGTATCCTCAAACCTTCAATTTTCACTATTCAAAAGGTCCTAATATCTAGTTCGATTGGTACCGCGCTAATTCACCTAACACTTTGAATTGTCAGCCTTTTTTTTATGCAGAAATGTTCAAAAGGCCATAAATCAAATTTATAAGAATTTGACAAATTTCGATTTGTTGAAAAGATGTAATTGAGAGCTTCAAAGCAAAAGACTTCATGCTCATCAAGAGAAGTATTAACAGGATGAAAATTGAAATTTTCGGTAGCTTGAAAAGTACATTCGAAAAGAAATTTTTTTTTGTAATTATCAAAGGCATGACGAGTCGCGCAATCTAAAATAAAAAAAAACTCACTTTTTGTGGAATTGCACAAATAAAAAAAGGACTCGTTTTAAACGCTGGGTGATATAGCTATTCGTTTCATAGCACAGTCGCTTTGTATTTTATATGGAAGCGCCGATATCACTTAAAGGGGTAGAGAAAACAAACAAAAATCACAAACTGCGATAGTGTGTATTAAAAAAGAGCAATGAGTTGTTTGTTCCTTAGTCGAAATATCTGTAGCTAAAAGGGCTGAATATAAAATTTGTATAAGCCTCAAAAAGCCCAATGAATGAAAGCATAGGTTCAATCCGTACAATATCAGAATGTACAGCCTCGTAGTTCTATGCATGATGTTGTATACTTACATTACATATCAAAACTTTCTCTTACATATATATATATATTATTGATAATTTTTTATGCCATCTAAACAATGAAATATTCCTGTTTCTTTTTGTCCGCAGATGGTTGAACGTATGGAAGAAAAATTGGAAGCAGCCAATGTTGACCAAAAGCGTTTATTCTTGATTATATTTCAACGATTTATTATGATTTTGTCGGAGCATTTAGTTAGATGTGACACTGATGGCAGAGATTATGATACAGACTGGTATAGATGGACTATTGGACGTTTACAACAAGTATTTTTGATGGTAAGAGTTTATTCAAATTTTGTTAAGAAAAATGATTGCGTCTATCAAAAGTTTTATTCGATTATTTGATAATTTTTATTGTTAATAATCATATATAACTTATTTTATGAGCCATTTGGAGTATTCACTGAATTTGCAAATTATTGAACTCATTCATTCATTTCGTAGTACTGCATTGATTCACTTTACTTCTGCAATATGAATCTAACTCATATTCATACTTTTTATATCTGAATCGTCCACACCTTTCGTTTTCACTCTGTGTAACTCCGCTGAATGTGAATATCATTATTTAGCTCAGAAGCAATAGATAGAACTGAACTGATAGAACAAGTGCGTAGATAAATTTGTGAAAACTGATTAATTTTAGTTTTGCTGGTGAGTTACTTATATTTGGATTTATATAACTACTTCCTAACAAAGAAAGACAAGGACAGGAAGAATAGTAATGAGCTTTCCGTACATTTCACTGTAAAACGTGACTACTTCTGGAACTTGATTCCAAACTCTGATCCTAAAGAAAATTTAAACTCATTAGTCTCCAACTTTATTCAGAGAGACTACTTTTCTCACTTCGGTGGTCGAGCGGGTTGAGTCGTACGTCTGCAGATTTTCTTCCCTGTTGGCGTGGGTTCAAATCCTGTATAGGGCATGGCGATTTATCTGGGTACTAGTGGTTGATTCAATTCTATTGACAAGAATTGTATTTGCGGAGTCACTGGGACGCTGCACAGTAATAATTTCATACCAAAAATTGTGGCTCACTTGCAACAATCTCGTTTTTCCTAATTTCCTTCCAACCTAAGCTGTGCTGTGTGCATCATAGGGTTGGCCTCTGAGCTTAGGCTTGAAAAAATTGAGTACATGTTGCGGTTCACATCTCACTTTTTTCAAGTGGCTCAAAACTGCATATGCTCATGCATATCCCTGGTAAGGTACTTTATAGAAACCGTATTTACACTCTATAGAAACAGTGCCCGAAAATGGCGAAAAATAATGTATTTTTTGGGGGTGATTTTTAATAACAACTCCTTGAGTGGAACAATTAAAGAAATGCAAGTATTTTTGGATAACTTTATTGTGTTTCCTGTCTAATGTCGTAGACCCATTTAACGGTACTGTGGATGGCGCATCTGTAATGAAAATTTCATTAAAGGATCCTAAAAATTTTGTTTTATAAAATGAAATATTGTGTGCAGATATTAAAGATTGATTTTTGTAATCTGTATAGAAATATATATCTTTGTTTTTATGTCACTTATCATCGGATAAAACTTTTCGATAGTCTATTTTGCAACATATTATTAACTATAATCTTTAATTTTGCAGCATCATGAGCAAGTTCAAAAATATAGCAGTACACTGGAAACTCTCCTCTTCACTTCGGACTTGGATTCGCATATACTTGACGTGTTCCATCAGTTTATTGCTTTGAGAGCGTAAAATTATCTTCATGTAGGATGAATGTTTTAAGATTTGTGAATTAAATCAAATTTGTAATTTTAATGGGTATTATGTATTTATTATAAGCTTGTGAATAGAGTATTTTGCAAGAACAGCAATATTTGTTCATGACTCCGTTCTCAGTTAAACTGTTTTTACTTCCCAGAATTGATGAAATAAAAGGAATATATTTTATATCACTTAATTTACATGCATATTCTGTTCGAAGAAATTCGGCAAACGACTGTTATATTCAATTAATTTCTATTTTATGGAGCAGGTTCTTCGTCAGCGTGAGCAAGACACAATCTATATTAAAAATGCGGATCTAAAGACATATTTAAAATTATATTACGATAAACAGAAATGTGGTCGAATTCATTTCTATTGTGAAAACGAAATTATGGCATTCCTTCCTTCATTTGATGAGTTTTGCTTGCGGAATCTTAAATAATAAACAAATTGAACAATTGACGAAATGTTATTGGCAGTTACCTTCATAATCCACTCCATGTGCGACGAAACCCTTATATAAATATTTGGAAGACCACCAGCCCATAATCTAAGCCTATAACTTTTATAACTTATAGCCCAGACATTTTTTTGGGCGAAATTCTAAAGTTCATCAGATCGGAGTGCGGGAGGGCTCGTTCGAAAGGGGATGGCCTGCTGAGCGCGTGTACAAAATTTGGGCGAAAAAGACCGCGTATTTGTGAAGCCAGAGAGATTTGCCTGAAATCACCCAGAAAAAGCCCGCGAGTATGCAATTTTGGTTTTTGGCTCATATCTCGGGAACCAAGGGGCGGCCCGTGGTGGGGGCAATTTTTTCGGAGCCTCTGAACTCCGCCCTCTCGACAGACGCCGAAATCGCGCCAAAAAAATTTCCGACCAATTTGAGCAAAATTCATGGGCTATAGCCCAGGCATTTTTTTGGGCGAAATTCTAAAGTTCATCGGATCAGAGTGCGGGAGGGCTCGTTCGAAAGGGGATGGCCTGCT
>QYTT01078072.1:0-32349 GCA_006980735.1 Dasypogon diadema | reverse complement strand
TTTACCATTCCCAGAAATCTTTGCACTCCTTTAATGGATGTTGGTGTGGGAAAATTTTTGATAGCTTCCACCCTATCACGAGAAGGTGAAATACCACTTTGTGAAATTCGGTGGCCCAGAAAGTTAATTTCTTCAACTTCATTTTCGAAGGGTTCACATTGATTCCATACTTTTCTAATCTTGAAAATAATAATCGAAGGTGTCTTTTATGTTCTTCAGCCGATTTGCTGCCTATTAAAATGTCGTCCACATATGCAAAGGTGAAATCTAATCCGTCTAGAATCTCATTAATAAAGCGCTGGAATGACTGAGCACCATTTTTAACCCCAAATGGCATTCGCATGAATTCGAAGAGACCGAAGGGTGTAATAACTGCAGTTTTATAGACATCCTGGGGGGCAACCGGAATTTGGTGATATGCCCTGATCAGGTCAATCTTAGAAAATATAATGCAGTCATGTAAATTTAAGGTGCAATCATGAATATTTGGCAAAGGGTATTTGTCAAATAATGTCACTGCGTTGAGTTGTCTGTAGTCTCCGCAGGGTCTCCAGTCTAAGCATCCTTTCTTGGGGACCATGTGCAGAGGTGATGCAACTGAGGAAGACGAAGGGCGGCAAATGCCAAGCCTAACCATTGTTTCGAATTCCGCCTTAGCGATTTAAAATTTTTCGGGACTTAATCTTCGCGGACGTGAAGCAGGCAAAGGACCTTGTGTATACGATGAACAACGTTGTGAACAGATTTCGGAGTTGTTTGAAAATTTAAAATTTAATTATTTAAATATATGTATAGTCGCTACAAATACAAATTCATGTAGTGCAATACCCTCTGCTGCTGAGTATAAAAGTCTTCGAATCCACATATTCGTCCCTCTCAGGTTTATGAATGAATGAATTACCATTACCTCCTCTCAGGAAGAGAGATATCACATGCTCTAAAAATTCGTTCCCAAATCTAGGAGCGTAAGAGCGTGGACAAGGTTGATGTTGCCTGATTCTTCCTTTATATAAGGACAGAGATTTCCTTGACGATGTCATTCACAGAAATTTCGAGAGTAGCGGTTCGTAGAACTCCACTTTTGTTTAAGTAAAAAATTCATCAGGTGTCTGGAGTAAGGCTAGGCTAGTTGAGTCTTTTTAAAGTTTTCAAGAAGTCCACCTATCTTCCCACAGAACAGTGTGCCTTCTATTTCCTTAAAAACACTTTGTACATTTCGAGTTTTCATATGAAGGCGTCTGCTCTTTCCTGCTAACTACAGCTTTCCAAATAACTGACGAAGGTCTTGTAGTTCGTCATTCCGTCAAAGAATGGCCTTTTTACGACGGTCGTAACTATTTAGACAGGAAGATTCAAAAAATTCATCCCAGACAGGTTTCTAAAATTTTTTCCTATGCGGATTGCTACTCCCTCGGAATGCATAATAGAGGAAAGATGCGAATAGGTAGAACAAACTATGCCGGGCGATTGATGGGCTAGTCTGATTTCCTGATGGGTCCAGTACATTAAAGGGGGGGAAGCCAACGTTTTATGCTCTTAGTGAATATCCAGCTCTGGGTAGGAGTCATCGGATGCTGTAGGGTATCCCATTGGTCAGTGTAAATGTGTTGAGAAACACTAGGCTTAGCTGGCGACTGATACCATCCATAGCACTGACGTTAAGGTCAAATAATAGAAAAGGAAAGGATAATAGTTTCTCGATGAAGCTTCAAATGCATATAACTACTATGCGTCTAATAAATCATAAAAATATATTCGCCCACCCATTCATTTTTATATGTTTTGAGATACCACTTAACATCACCAATTCCATCATTTTGTGCTTAAGATACTTTTTACGACAGCAATAAAAAATGCTCAACGCCCACTGCAATTATCTTTCAATATCCAAACAATAAAATTTTGGCAAAATTGATGTGAATTCGTACAAAACGAAATGCTTCTCGTTATAAATTGCCACCAACATAGTCAACTCAACCATCCTACGACTAATAAAGTTCAGTTTTAATTATTGGGAGCATGCCAAATGGCTATTTGATGTGACCATTCAATAAAACTTTTCGGCACGAAGAGTGTAATTTTGATTTTGGATGCTGCTTTTTAGTACTATTTATTGGTGTTTAAAAAAGATTTGTGGGCATTTTCTTTGTAGCAGAGCTCGACGAGAAGATAAAGATTATTAGAAAATTTTCAACGATTACCAGTTCTATCAAGGCACAGACCCTCCGTAACTGCGTTTACAATGTAATGAAATACTTTGAGAATCTATTATTTTTTTTATAAGTAACATCACATACAATGCGAAAACGAAAATATGAACGTGAATTCTAAATCGTAAATATTTTAGATTATCAATTTGTATCTATGTCTATTTTACAGGACAACGAGAAGGTGCCGGCGTCACGCCTGGCCTTAGGAGACGACGGGAGCGTGCCGAACGACAGAAGAGCTTTATGAAAGAACAGGAAGCAGCAGCAAACGGTCTACGGCCTCACTTCGATAAAAAGGACGAACTAAATGGACTTGGTTAGTATTCTTGAAGTGCTTGCAGTGCTTGCTCCACATGCAATTAATCCATTCCTCGCTTAATGTTGGTTTTGTCTTTATCTAACACTTTATGCCATTTCACCTTCACTCATGCTCAGGCCAAATAGTGACAGCAATTCCTGTTCAACTGCAAAGTGGAACTGACAATTCCGACACCCTAACTAGTGAAAAGGGACACTTAAGCAGCACTGAAAGTGGAGTACAGAACAAAATTCCTTGCAGTCCTTCAAAACTCTCTCTAGGTAGCACGAGTATATCTGTAATTTCCAATGGATTCGATAGAAGAAATACAAATGGGAACAACTTGTCCCCAGACTTCATAGCCAATAAAAATGTTGTGATGAAATCGAACGCCACAGTCCTAAACGGCCTCATTCGAAACATAAATCGTAACGATACCAGGAGTAGTGTACACAATCCTGTTGAGCCGAACGAGAACAATCTTAACTACAGCAACCACCGGAAATTTGAGACCGAGTCTAATCGACTCAACAATTACTACAGTCAGTTGTCGTCGTCGAGGAGCAATTTGTCGAACTCAGCACTAAATCAGAAAAATGTCAACAATTTGGACAATTCAAGCAAACTGCTGCAAATTGGAGGGACTGCCAATGGAAATCAGATCTTTTCAAATGGGGTCGTGATAAACAATAGCTGTACGGGACGTGCGCCACCGAAACAAAAGGATGTGTCCAGCACACAATTAGTGCCCGGTGTTATGGGCAACTGTCAGGCAAACCCTCCAGCCCCGACATTAACTAATGGAACTAATGGAAACGCTGTCACGAATGGAAACACCTTGCTGGATGTGGGTAAGTGCGTTCCGATGTTTTCTATTTTTACACTCGCTCTCATTTTCATTCTTGTTTTCTTAGTTTGTTTTCTGTTTATTATCGAGCTTTGTTAGCATCAATCAAGCGCTTCAAAACCACCCTTTTGTGTTAATTTAAATGTTAAATAAAATGTAAACATTGGTGCAGGTTATTGTCTGTAAATTTCGTCAAATAACGCTAAAGTATAGCGACAGAGTTACACTATCCTTTACGATGGTTCTTTCGTTAATTTCTATTTTAAACATTAAATTCCTCAAGTTCTTGGAAGCAGACCTGGCATACAAGGTAACGATATGAAATTCCCGACTAGGATAAAAAGCTTTGTTAGTCCACAGTCAAGTTTGTTATTTTGCCCATTAACACTAGATGGAAAAATACAAAAAAGTACGTCTTGGCCCAGAAATCGAACACAGATTCCGAACAATACTTACTGGAGCAACATTTTCCTTTGTCATATGATTCCCATGGAGGATTTGAATGTGAAGAATATGAACCATGAGTCAGTCAGACAGATTATCCGGTTTAAACCCCTTCCTTCCTGCTTCGATATTCCGGCAATCCAATTCAAAAAAGTTCCTGAGTGCTAGCGTAGGCAAGACAAGTCCCGTCCATCATCAAAGCAGTAATATACAGGGGCCTAGTAGGCGTATTTAGTGGAACGGTCTAGAGGATTTAGATACTATACATATATGTCAAGGTAAAGGCAGTAATCTGTTCAGACCTGGTACCTGTGTTGAGATGAACGATTTCAGAGCTTAGTTAACATCGCATAACATAAAGAGGACTCTACCGACCCTGTTCTCTCGCTCCATAACCTGATGACTATTCTCCACTGAGACTACCCAGGCAATCGCTATTGTGACATGTCCCACCACCATCCATACAATACTACAAAATCGCATTGCGTTGGCACCCGCGTTATTGAGCTACCAATCACATCAGTTTTCCCACAAATCTAATTTATCTACACTTACAATATACAATACCCATTCGTTCAGAGTCACAATCGTCACGCTTCAAAGTAGATCCTTCGATCTCTGAGGATTAGATTTACAGCTAATTGAAGTAAGAACGGCTCTAGTATGTTTTACAGAATAAAAACACTAAGGCACCGAAAATTGTCCTACAGAAAAATCCTTTAGGCTTCAGAAAATTTGGTATGCCATGAAAAGAAGAACTTGGGTTATTTACAACAGGATAAAAGTTAGAAATGTTACCCTCAGGGTTGCCGCTTCTGGAGGAACGAGGTGGTGGTGGTAGATAAAGCCCAATATAAGTTCATGTGGCCAGCGAAGAGAATGATAGTTAAGGACGAAAATAGAAGGTTTTATACCATTGACACACTACACCATCATTATGACGAAAACCGTTATTATGACAAAAAAGCCCATCATCAGCACGAAAGGATAATTACAAAAAATGGGCGAAATGACGAAATGACGGAAATGTGTCATCTATTGGAAAATATAAAGACCCGAGTTTGGCATTTTTTCTGTCAAGCAATTAAATGACATCAAGTTTTGCGTTTTTGATTTTGAATTTGAGAAATTGGTCACTGAAATGGCAAAACAAATGCAAAAATAATCAACTTATTTAAATTTAAAATATTACTTCCACAGAAAACTTCACTTTCACAGTCAAGAAAATCACTGTCAAAACCTGGTTCTATTGACCAATGACCAAAAGGTAATGTGTCACACTGTCATTTGTGTTTTCGTCATATTGATGGTGTAGTGTGTCAATGGTGTTACTCTCTTCTATATTCATACAGTTCTACTCAAGAAGAATTTTCGAGACTTCACTGATTTACTAAATCCTGTTTGAAAGATTAGAAATACGAAAAGAGCCTGAAGCGCAAATATTGAAAAATCAAATTCGAAAATTGTAGGGTTGCCGTATGAGACCTCCAGATATATTAAATACAAAACCATGCTTTTTTTTCTGAAGCGAAAACGCTTTGAAGTAAATGGTCAAAGTTTGGCATGAAGCTGTAAATTAACCAGAGGGTTGTTCTCTTGTTGTTTAGTGAAAAATTTGATATCAAGATAATATGCAGCATGTCCCGGTTTCAGATGCTAATCCTTTAATGGGTGATTCATTGGCTCCTTGGGGGGCCCATCTGCCATACCCACTGAGATATGGCGTCTTAAATATTTTGCGTCTGAGTTGGTATCTACAAATACATATTAAATCATAACTTCGGAACCGTTGAACGTACGGAAACGTAATAGATCTTGTTTTACAGGCAATTGATTAGGTTTTATATAAATATCAATTTCATTCATGTAGATGTTTCCACTCAACGGACATTTCCTTTCAATTATGCAAAATTTCCTTTTTTTTTAATAAAATTTAGCAAAAATTGCATTTTCTTCGAAAACTTCCTTTATTATTTTTTATTTTTTTACATAAATGAATTCCTTATTATGTTACTTACAAATCTTTCACACAAATTCGGTGCCTAAGTGTTACCCCTTTTCAGATACATCGGCTTAAAAAAGTAACTATTTCGTTTTTTTAAGTAATTAGTTTAACGCCGGCCCCACAAAATGACTACAAAAGACAAACACTGTTCTATTTCGAAATTATTTGATTGTTTTCGTATTGTCCACCTTCTGACTGAATACAAGTAGGAATGTAGAAAAGAAAGAACATGTGTGTTTTTTAACACTTTTATCGAGGTTTACGAAATTAAATTGTTTTAAAGTGTTTTTCGGATAAAGAAGGTGTTTAGAAACATAATTCACCTGTCTGTCTACGAATATGTTGAAATTCCATACATGTTTGGATTATGTGATGGCAACAATTTGATTGCACAATTTAAGGAATCGTTTGTTTGTAATCGCCATTTTGCGGGTCAATTATGCGTATCTAATTATTATCAGTAAAATTTCCATGCCTTACATAGAATAAAGTAAAAGAACTGAGATAAATTGATATTGACAGGAGCAGTAAGGAAAGTTTTTGTGAATAAATCTCCACTTGAAGGACAAAATTCAGGTCACTGACGGCATAATAAAGGGTGTCCCAACAAGAGTGGAAAATTTAAATTTCAAATAAAGTAGTTTTTTTACTTAATACTGAAATTTTGATTTAAGCAGGAATTATCTATGGAAGAACACATCTGATAAATGCCCTCCTTGGTATTTCTGGCACATTTGAGTTCTTTTACCGAAATTTTCAATCACGGTTTGGCATAATTGTGGCTGGATCTCAGTGATACAGTATCTAATCTCCTCCTTCAAGGCTTGGGTGGTAAGTGACACAAATATTTAACTTCAAAAAATTTCAGAGAAAAAAGTCCAGAGCCGTTAAGTCGTACGATCTAGGTGGACCACTTTTGGTCACGACCAGGGAATGTCTCGTACAATAATCCCATGTACAAATCGCTAAGAAATTTCTGTTTATACTATTTTTTTTACTTTCAATCAGAATTCACAATTTTTCCAAAAAAATTCAGTCTTTTTAAATGTTCTGAAAAGTCTCATTCATGATTCATCTCTCTCATTTCCTGGTGATTCTCGTCCCTGATGAACTTTCCTAATAGGTTGGTGCATAATTATTCCGTGTTTTTTGAACAATTTTTATCATGAAGACAAAACACTAAAATACAATGAAAACATGTTTAATAGGTTATTCTGGAGCATATTCATCGTCTGCATCTCATTTGCTTGGCAGACAGTCGGTTCCACAAGCAAGAAGAACCGGTCCTTCGATCCTATCCATGCCCTAACATCGGACACCAACTCATCCAAATTGTCATAGGGCTTATCCGCTCGCTAGTTTTACAACGAATGGTTAACGTGGTAATTCGTGTGTAGGATAAGGCGGATGAGGGAGCAGATTTGCATTTCTTATTACCGACGGATTTAACCACACGACGCTTGACATGGATATTGCGCGTTAGGCATCATGATTGAGGAAAATTTGGTCCTCCGTACGACAATATCGGCTTCATAAAGGCGGTCGAACTACACCAGAGAGGCGGTGCGATGCTTTTGATTTTGAGTTGCCTTTTTCCGTTTCTGTTAAGGGTTCGCCATTCCCGATGCTAATTCCACTAATAATAATAGCCGCTAGAGATGATCTCTAAGTGAGTGATTTCGCTGCTGTCTCATCACATTATCTTCGTGGAATGAACAACTTTTGGGATGCCTTTGAGCACTTCACGTACAGAAATGCAAATCAAAATTTATCTCCAGTAACGAGATTTTTCAGAAACAGCGTTTGTTCATTTGCTTGAAAAAGGTTGGTGAGTGTTCGAACCGTTTGAATATTGGTTTACGGTCTAGTCAAGGTGGTCAGATTGATTTTGGTACAGTTGTTTCCTTCGAGTTGACGTCGAAATATTTTCTCATTTTTTATCATATTTTCTAATTACTTGTAGTGAGCTTTGTAAATTCTCCTGCTACGCACAAACGTTACGTACACCAACTACGATAAAACAGTACTACTCGGAGTCGATAACTTTAGCACATAATATGAAAAACGACATTGCGCACGAATATCCAACTCTCCCTTTCTGTATACGTTTTGTCTTAGATCGAAAGGTACTGAACAACTTGCTAGTCTAAAAGAATATTATCACTATTAGTTTTTGAGATATCATATTAAAACGCCTAAAAAATAAAACTCTCATCAATTATTGACTTTTTATCCCTTTGAGTGCAAAGGAGTGATACATCGCTCCTCATTTTGCTTAATGTTAAAATTTCTTTTTATTATTTTATTAACAAAAAATAAATCGCAATATGTTCTATAAAAAGTTCGTGAAGGTAATGTGAAAAATTACTGAAATGTGAATATTTTCTTATCTCATACTTTTATTCGAAATTCCCGCTGGCACTCAAAGGGATAAATCCCATTTCGAGCACATATAACCGTGAAACTCGTATGTACTTAACCTAAGGGCTGTTCATATTTTCAGCCTATGTTACTTTTTTTATTTGTGTTTACTGTTCAGCTTTTTAATTAATTGAGAGTAATAATATCCACCAGAATTGCCCAGAACAATTTTAACAATATTTCATTACAGAATCTGAAAGCGAGGAAAAAAGACTCTTACTTCAGTTGAAGAGAGATCACACAGTTAAAGACCTGACGCAGAAGTTAAATAATTTGCCTGCCAGTCCGCAAGATGAAAAACCACAAAACCGCATCGGTGATATGACAGGTCTGATATCAAAAGCCAAGGAGGGTCTAGCAAAAAGTAAGAGTAAAGGGGATATGTCCAGGTAAGCAAGAGCGATTATGATATTGACATGGTTTTCAATTACTTTCATGTTCAAGGTCGCCGAGTGTAGACCAAGAAATCAAAAAGCCCGAACCCAAGAAATCTGAGAACGAGCTCCACTGGGAAGAGTTAATCAGAAATCTATCACGACCACTAATTTTATGCGATTTGGATTTCACTGATCTCAATACAGAGGATGAAAAAGATGTTCTTGCACCGAGAGGTTTAGGCGGAGCTGTGCCACCACCTCCTCCTCCGCTTGGAATGCCACCACCTTTGGGTGGAATGGGGCCTCCACCACCGAGTGGTATGTTCCCCCCACCGATGAATTTTCCGCCTCCACCAACAAATCTAGTTCCTCCTCCTGCTTTTAACTACAATACTCTGAATAAATCCAGCAATACCGACCCTAGTAATACTATTAAGAAAAATAAGAAGACGGTAATCCGATATAATTTCCCTGACGAAGTTTTTCAGTGCTGAAAAATTATAAATTTTAGGTGAAACTATTTTGGAAAGAGGTCCGAGAAGATATGATTCCTCCAATAGTGGGTAAGACAATTTGGGATGAGCTTCCCAAGACAAATGTAGACACTCAAAAACTGGAACATTTGTTTGAGTCCAGGGCCAAAGACCTAATGACTAAGGTAAGCCTGCAAAGAGTGCACTGTATCATTCCTAAGTGCTTATTGTAATTGTCCTTCGTCGAAGTTCTGGTGAAGGTTGAATAATTTCAATTAATTTTACGTATACACTAATGTAATCAAGAAATTTTGTATTTTGATTCTTTATCGATTTCTCCTTTGCATTGATTTACTGCTTACGATTTTCTGCAAATAATCTACCGGACTTTCTCTGGTACATTTAAACAGGAGGTGAGTGCATTAGTTGTTTGCTTTTGTGTTAAATGTTGAATACAAACAATACCACTAGTAGTGCAGTGCTTTCTGCAATCCACAAATTAGCAACACTTTAGATACTTGTTCACTATATAAATTCAATAGTTTACGTTCCACGAAATACTGTTACTAACAATGCGCACATCTCACAAAAAATTTGTATTTTTGGTGCAAGATCACTTGTGTGTTTCGTAATTGTTGGAGTCTTGATTTGCTTGTCTATCGAATACTTTAAAGTAAGATACTAACTTGGTCTAATAAAATTGAAATTTCTCGACAATTTTAACTTTTGGGATAAGTAAGATGACTTTCGATACAAAGCCAAAAGAAATATTTCTTTCCAAAAACTTTTCATTACATATAGTGACGGATAGGAAGGAAAGCAGAAATTAGAATCCAAAATCCTACACATTTCTCATTTCTGAGCACTAGATTATTAGAAGAAGCAGTGGGTTGCCGTGAGTGCATACACCTTCTTGTTGTTCTTTCGTGTACCTTGAGGTATCGGGAGGAATAACTGAGCGACAAACTGATGAGGGTGTGACGTAGCCTAAGATTCCATTTTCATAAAAAATTCTTCATTCCTCATGAGACTTCGGATTTAGTGCTTATTCTGTGATATTAAAAATGTATGACATATTTTGTTTGTAAAATATTCTAAATTGAAGACCTAGATGCAAAAAGGAAAGAAGTGGAATATTGGCGAAATTGATATGTTATCTGCTTTGAGCACTAAAGTTTTAGTTCTTTTTATTGGTACAACGAAGATTTAAGTCGGACAGTACATAATGGAGTTACAAGCAGAAGAAACACATCCCCCTTAACTGTTTGGAGTAAAAATGGGATGTATTTTAGATTTATCTCATTGTTGCGCCAAACAGGTGAAAATTCTACCACTTGTCACTACCTTTATTCCTTTAATCTTGTTTGAAATGTAATAAGTTTATTGTTTTTATATTATTTAATTCAAAATTCATTTTTGTGGCGATATTTCCTCCGGTAGGCCTGAAAAAGTAGATGCATTTCAAAGTCAAAGATCTTAAATATCCATTGATGAAATCTTTCCAAGTGTTTCTTAAGCAATTTTGTGAACTATATTTTCTTAAATTTTCAAGTTGTTGTTGTTCTCAACTGTAATGTAATCCTGTGTTTTAAGAAACACGACTACTACACCCCCGGGAAGTACTGGAACACAAAAAATGAAATTTGTTTTTTTTTTTAAATCAAAGTATAACAGATTTATACAATGCGGCATAAGTGTTGTATTAGAAATGTTTTAAAAATTTCTGTCGGACGAATAGTTTTTGGGATTTTGTGTTCAATTGTTAAAAAAAAGTGGTAAAGTTGGTAAAGCAATTCCCCATAGTATGAGAAAACATATGAAGCTAAGCAATCTTACTGGGAACAAAAAAAAAGATTGATATCCCACTAGAATCTGGGCGGTTGAGGCGCATAACCTGTCGCGTCGATCTTTGTAGACCTGCAACTTCGTCAAATTTCTAAATTTCAAAAAATCTTATCGACCTAATATAAAAAAAAAATCGATTTTTTCCAATTCATCAGAGTGGGACGCCCTCTTAAGTTGTTATATTATTAAGAGCGTGTAACATTTTACTTATCCCCCTTTTTATACCAAAATTAATTTCTTCACATCAGTGCTTTATTTCTGATACATAGCCAGCCCAGCTTTTCTATCATTTTCGCGGAAACTGAAAATTTTGACTTTGTGACAATTGTCTTGTAAGAAACTTATGAATAGAAAGTTCAGTGGATGCTACTTATTGTGAAAAATTGTAAGTAGTCTGTTGCAGGTTCCAAGCGATGGTGTAAAAATAATTCTGGGCGATTTTCATGTCAAAATTAATTTTATACCAAGCTCGCAACTTTTTCTAAAAGCATCATTCCATTAAAAATCGGTCAAAATTGGCACTTCGGCAAATAACCTGCGTGAGAAATTAAAATCCATCTGTCCGTTTACGAGAAAAGATTTTTTTTAAAGAATAATAAGGGCTGCTTGAAAAATAGATAAAAAGGCAGGTTACAGGCTACATTCAGAAAATCATAGCGATGGTTCTACTTGGTCGATAATTGTGATTCTTGCCGTTTTGGAGAGAAGAAGCTTTGTTTCTTTTAAAAAAAATTTGAGAACAAAATCTGAGCATAAGGAAGGATTCGTTATCCTTCCTTATCTTAGAAATTACGATTCGTTTTACAGTTATTACCTACAATTAGATCGGATCTCAAAGGGATCAAAACATTATTTGGGAAAATTTTTATAAATCGGTTTAAATCTTCCAGTATGATGTTGCCATAATTATTGTTCCGTACAATTGCAAAGGTTTGTAATTCGGAAGAGGTAGAAAAGGTTTCAACTGCCAACAAGCCTTGCATAGAGAATTTTTTGCGTCTTTCTGTTAAAAAGATTTTCTATAAGGTTATTTCATATGAAATGTCAGATTTAGAGATTCTTAAAGAAAATGTCGGACCTTCAAATTAAATAGACGTTATTAATCAAAATAAGTTCCATTTGTTTGATTTGTTCCCAACGGTTTGTAAGAGCAGTTATCCCTGTTCTGAAGTTCCTGTTCCGCGTCATTGCGGAAGCATTTCTGCCTGATTTAATTCTCTAATCTACAGAAGACGTGATAATCTGTTGGGGAAAGATCAGGTGAATATGGCGGGTGTGGCAAAACTTCGTATCCTAATTGAGCTATCTTCTGCATCCTTGTTTGTACGACATGTGTTCGTGCATTATCGTGTAACAGGATAGGCCCAGGTCTGTAGACAAAAGCTGGCTGCTTTTGCCTCAATTTATCGTATATTATTTCAATTTCCATACAATAGTAATCAGCGGTTATTGTTTGCTCAGGGGAAAGAAAATAATAATGCACAGCACTCTCACTGGCCCACTATACAATCGCCTTGACCTTTCGTGAATGCAGAGGCCATTTCGGTGCCTATGCGGGAGGTTAATTAGCATCTAGCTACTGCCGTGTTCTTTTTCGATTTATCGTAAGAGATCCATTTTTCACCACAGGTGACAATTCGACGCAAAACTGGATTTTTTTTGTCTATTAAGTAAAGACAGGACTTTCACGCGTCGAAGCTATCTGATTTCAGTGAGTTCGTGGGGTGCCTAACTTTCCACCTTGTGAATAGCTTCTAGGTGGCGATTTATTGTGGCTATGGAAACATCAATCTTCTGTGCGAAGCATCGAACAGTTGCTGATGGGTCCTCTTCCACAGCAGCGTTGAATGCTTCATCGCTAATAGTCGTTGGGGGTTTCCCCTAAAGCTCATCTTCGAACCCACTAGAGATAATTAGGGATCATTATTTTCACAGGTAAAAAAGCGACAGATATACAAACTACTGGAAAAAAGTTAAAAAATTTGAGAAAATACTGCTTACATGCTCTACTATACAAACTAATAGCACTCGGTTGCAAATCTCCACACATCCGCTCCCAATGACAATCACTTGAGAAGTAAACCCACAGTGGACATTTCATATGAAACGACCTCCTACTAGAGACAGCAGGTGAACACAGACTTTTTCTAGCAAATGTACATAAATTTCTGAACCATATTCTTTAATACAAAATCTACAGATAATTTTTACCAATATCTGCCTTAACAGTTTTCTTTTTAACGCGGCTCTTACTGAAATTCCCAAAACTACTTTCGGAGATTTTTGAGATTGTAATTTGATTTCTTAATTTCACTTAACTTACTCTTAAAGCACTTCTGAAAGCAATATTCAGTTTATCTAAGAAAAATCCTTGCTTTCAGTTTAATTAATAAAATGCAAGAAAATCTTCCAGGACCTCATTTATCAGACCAAAATGAATATCACATCAAGGCTCCAAAATCTTTATTGTGAACACAAAAAGCAAATTTACAAAAACATTCCGTTCATATAAATAAACCTATTAAATTGTTTGCTCTCCTGAATGTACAGAAACAGCAGGAAATGAATAAAAACAAGGAGATCATAGTGCTAGACCACAAACGTTCGAATGCTATAAATATTGCAATGACAAAACTTCCCCCACCACGTGCCATCAAAGCAGCTATTCTGAAAATGGATGCAACAGTGGTAACAAGGGAGGGAATCGACAAGCTGTTAAACATGCTGCCCACGGAGGAGGAGAGGGGAAAAATTCAAGAAGCACAAGTAATTTTACACTTGAGTTACCTTTTTGGGAGTGAAGTACCTTTGAGAACTTTCTTTTGGAATATTTACAGATGTCGAATCCAGAACTTCCACTGGGAAGTGCAGAACAGTTCCTACTAACGCTCTCGTCAATTTCTGAATTAGCTGCAAGACTGAAACTCTGGGCTTTCAAATTGGATTTCGAGAACAGTGAGGTGAGAGACCATTTTCAGCCTTAATTAATTTTCATTTAATGGGCTTTTATTGATTTTACAGAGAGAAATCGCGGAGCCTCTAATGGATCTTAAACAAGGCTTAGAGTTACTTAAAGTAAACAAAACTTTCAAGTGTATTCTGTCTACTTTGTTGTCTGTAGGCATATTTTTGAATGGGGCTCCAGTTAAAGGATTCCAAATTGAATATTTAGCTAAGGTAAGTCCTCGGACATTTGACAACTTCTGTAATTAGCGTCCTCTACAAATTTGTAACTGCTTTTGGATCTTTTGGTCAACCTCTAAGATTAATGAGATTCGTTGGTATTTTGTTACAGGTACCTGAAGTTAAAGACACAGTACATAAACACTCCCTACTACATCACCTTTGCCATATGGTTATGGAGACTTCTCCGGACACCACAGATTTATATTCTGAGATAGGACCAATTACAAGAGCTTCTAAGGCCGACTTTACAGAATTAGCACATAATCTAGTTCAATTGGAGACTGAATGCAAAGCGTCTTGGGACAGACTGAAATTGATAGCCAAGCATGACTGCCCCCCACAACTTAAGCAGAAACTTGTAGATTTTCTGGCTGATTGTGCCGAAAGAATTATTACTCTACAAATAATTCACAGGAGAGTTATTAACAGGTTCGTTCCCGGTAACACCTGGACAACTTCTCGATTTTGAATTTCTGTTAATTACAGGTACCGGAAATTCCTATTATGGTTAGGTGTACCACAGCATCGAGTAGCTGAGTCTCGCCCAAACGAGTTTTGCCGGATCGTGTCTGAGTTCGCTCTTGAATACAGAACAACACGTGAACGCGTACAACAACAAATAGAGAAGAAAGCAAATCACCGCGAACGAAATAAAACACGAGGCAAAATGATCATCGATGTTGGTAAATTTCGAACTCAGGAAGATCGAGCTGACGCAGAATTGAAGTAAATTTCAACAATTTCATCAATACACTTGAGTGGTAAAAATCTTTTGTTTTTTCTCAGACAACTTCTGGGTTCACCGAATCCTTCAAATGAAAATCCTGACGGTACCTTGACGTGGCGTCGACGTCGTGCTGAGAACCTCCGATCACCAATAATTAAACAGAACGAAGAGAACTTCACAGATGGTGACGATGAAATACTCGAGTCTCTAGTGAAGACAGCGACCAAAGCACCCGGACACCGTCCAACACCTAGAGAAAGAAAACGAACCCGACATGCAGACAGAAAATCATGTGAGTGATTCCAATCACTAGACGAAGTTTTACCAGTGATCATTGATAACATTTTAGTGATGATGGTGAAGGGATAGAGTTAAGAGCTTTTATTTTTGCCAATGAAATTATTTCCTTTCTCTTTCTTTTCAATATTGGCACCATGCTTCGTACAAATTTTTTAATTTTGTTTATTTCTAAAATTTTACCGAAAATCACAATTCACGCAGTGAAGAGATCACGTACCAGGGAAGGATTCACTGCTGAAAGAACTGCTGCATCACCTGAACATTAAGGTCCAGGGTTAGTTTATTTGTTGCTTTCAGAAATTCTGGGAATTGTTTCGATATGCTAACGGCATGCATGAGTAGTTCTTTCTACTGTTTTATCGACTGCCGGCACGATGCATGATATAATGTATTCTTCTAAATGTAGTTACAATGGAAGATGGTTTACTTGCATTTGTACAGATATTAGATTTAAGTGGATTATTATTGTTATTGCATAATTGCTTGACTCCCGTAATTTCTAATATATCGGCTTTATGATTTAAAATATAAAAACCGATAGTGATCTGCTTCACCAAGCAGTTTGCTGATTATTAAACCAAAATACTCACTAAGGAAATTCGTGCAATTATTCTTTCACAATTTAAATAAAACCGGCCAAGTGCGAGTCGGATTCGCGCATGAAGGGTTCCGTACCATTATCTATAAAAACGGCAAAAAAATCATGTCTGTTGTATTGGAGTCCCACTTAAATATTAATTTTACTTTAATTTAATTATTTATTTTTAAAGCGAATATATAATTAAATATTCTGTGAATATTTCAAGCGTCTACCTGTTGCCGTTATCAATATCGAGCAAAAACGAGCAAAAAAATCACGTTTGTTGTATGGGAGCCCCCTTAAATATTTATTTTATTATGGTTTTTAGTATTTGTTGTTATAGCGGCAACAGAAATACATCATCTGTAAAAATTTCAACTGTCTAACTATCACGGTTCATGAGATACAGCCTGGTGACAGACGGACGGACGGACAGCGGAGCGTTAGTAATAGGGTCCCGTTTTTTACCTTTTGGGTACGGAACCCTAAAAAGGACTAAATGCAGCGGGAACAAGCCGCAAAACTAGTGAAGTGTTGGGGCAAGATACATGTGTGCGGCGATGGTTCACTAAATACATGAAAAGTTGACTTTCAAAATGAATCTCGTGGGCTCCACCCACTACCGTTGCTAACGTCGAATTGCAGGCTGAAACTAAACGCGATTCATCAACGACGTTAGCATGTCTTTCTGAGAAGTTTCAAGCGTTTTTTACAACCGTAAATCTTCTCAAATCGGAAAGGTGAAAAAGTGGATAGATGGGCACCACACAATTTAATGAGCCTGATCTCTGTCTAATAACACTCGTTGGCTTATTGGTACATTAACGATCAAAGATACAAATAAACTCTTCTATTGCAACATTGAAAGTTACTAATTATTATTCAGTTGCCAGCATCCAGTGTCATCCAATGTGCTGACTTGGATGAGATACACCACTTTAGTCAACACACTCTACTAAATATTAGTGCAACACCTTTTCCAATCTTTTCTTCAAGATAATGTTTCCAGATCCGGCCTAGATCCCTCTGTTACTCAAGATCTCCCATCTCAACACTACTGCGCTAACCAGTACGTGACTGATTTCGCCTCGGTGTAATCCCTTTTTCCTGGTTTTGGTAGAAAGATCATCTTAGCTTTCCTACACTTTACTGGTGTATACCCTGTCGCTAGACAGATACTAAATATTCTAGGAAGCCAAGGCGCAGTTGTTCCTTTGCCCCTCTATATATATCCTGTCGCCTATCGTAAACAAATCCAATTTTGGAGACCAAATCGTTAGTGGCTATCTTCTGAATATACTGACTTCTGAGATGGCCTCCATGTGCGAGAAAAATCCCTCCGGGACTTCCTTCTTTGTTGACCTTTTTCAGTTTTCTCCTCCTGGTCTCCCACCACTGGGGTTCATTATTCCTCTTGGTGGTTCTTTTTTTCAAGCTTTCTAGTTTCGCATTCCACCAAGGAATGGGATTCCGGTCGCCCATTGAAATAAGACGTCATGCATCCTGAAATGTGTGAATCATAGCCAGTACAGTATTATTACTTCCAGCTGAGACTCCGTTGTTCTCATGGTTTTAGGTGTTTTACTCACCTTTTTTCAGACTGACTCCATTGCCCTGTTTGCAATATGCAGGTTTCTTCCCATCGCAAGTTCAAGTAAAGCCCCTCCTCTAATATTGCCATTCGTGTTACTCTCCACTACATTGTTTATAACTGTCTGAACTCCATAGCTCAGCATAACAAATATCCGATCTTAGTACCTTCCTCTGCTTTCAAGTTGTGTAACGTCCCCTGATCATAGTTATTTGAAACCAAAGTTTCTTGCAGCAGCACTACACAAAACAGTGAAATATCACAACCGATGCCTTCCTACAGAGATGGAGATTGAGTTGGAAAATTTTTGAGTGCTGTTACGGGTCCTCCGTTTCGACTTATGCTAACGTCATTATTGATGTATGTTACGCGCCTCAACTAAGTATTGCCTCGGAAATCTGGCGTTAGGTAAGGTTCAATCCACAGTTGAGTTTCCTCCGGCGGATATAATCCCCTCTGTCTCCTCCGTACCCCAAGGAGGTAAAAAAGTAGAAAAAGTATCTTCCCATCCTTCCTGTTTTATTCCTGCCCACTCGGGTAACCTTCTAGCTGAGGACCTCCTCCACGCAGGCATTCTGTCTGCAGGGCTATGGATTCGGTTTTTATCCTCTAGCGGACTAGGGATTCGGATGACCTTCCTCTACAGGGTGTGCAGGCGATCCACCTTCGGGTCCATGCGCTCCCAGTGCTTAGTCATTTTCCTTAAAGTTCTCCATTCATAGGATTTTTGGCTCACTTACCTAAGTATGATCATCTCATCCTCCAAGTCCTATTCGTGATCTCAGTATCACCAAAATCATTCAGGGGAGCGTGAAGGGCAGCCAGCAGCACCTCGAAGACTGTCAATTTCTTTACGCCCAGTCCACACCCACAACCAACATCAGCAATATCAATGACCGTAACCTAGTTTCTCGAACCTCATTACGCAGTCATCGCAATTATTTGCTGCCCTAACCTTCGCAGCCACCCTCTAGTATTGAATCCGCATGAACGCATCATCACAGCCCTACGATGCACACAGCATAGCTTTGGGCGGAGGAAAATTTTAGGCGATAGGAGATTGGGAAATTTTGGCATGAATTTTTACTGTGCAACTAAGTAGCTTCGCAAGTGCAATTCTCGACAGCTAAATTACTTCAACCACTGGTACACAGATAAATCACCACACCCGCAGGAGTCGAACCCACGATCACAGAATAGAAAATCTCGGCCACCAGCGTGTTATGAAGAAAACCTTTTGAATTACTTTCTGGGGGGACCACATGCGCGTTTAATAGCACTCATCTCTTATTGTGCATACAAGATTCAGTCGGATCCTGAACTTTTATTATTAAATAGTTATCTCTTCTTTTCTCAAGTCAAAAACTGTTAATTTTCATCGGCACCTACTCTAGATTGCGACCATGCCATCTCTATGTTTTCATTTTTCTTTTACTACAAAATGACGGATTGCATCATGGGGTATCCCCTTAGCTTTACTATAAATATTATAAGTAGTACCTACTACTTTTGGCAACTCCCTGAAATTATGTTCGCAGGCCGAAACGGAATTGATGTAAAAAATGCTAATCTATTTACCAGTAGTCCCAGTTGTAGGATCAGTTCCTAAGGCCGTGAAAGGTTTAATTGTGATTACATTTTCCATTTTGATTAAAACTTTGCTAAATTCCAGGATAATAAATTTTTAACCTTGAACCTTTTAGGGAAATCAAATTCAATTCCCAGGAAAATGTTACCCCTTTTCGCGAGAGCTTAATTTTTTATTCTTGCACAGATGGGCAATTACTTTAACACAGTCCAGTAAAAAACCACAAAAGCTAGGAAATACCAGGCAAAGCCCAGCTGTGGATTCATTTTAAATTCTTCTGGTTCTATGTGTGCCTTGCCGACAAAATATTTTTGCATCATTCGAGATGAATTTTGGGATTAAAATGGATTTGTACCATTTGTTGTAAATAACTTCATTTTTTTGTCCTATGATGTTTCCGCCACTAAATTGCAACCAGCTTAATTGACTTTAGAATTAATATTAATAATCCTTGGCCAGCAGTCCTTCCAGAAGCAGCTGTCCATTAACGAAATTAACCAAGTCGCCACTAAAAATAAGTTGAGTGTGTTTAATTACTAATGACTAAGAAGTGACAAAGATTTTCCACAAGATTTTATTTTACTGATCATTTTTTGTTGATTTCTTTCTAGTACGGCGCACTCTAAAGAATGGGCTTACAGAAGAAGAGAAGCAGCATGTGGCATCCCTGATAAAAACGTACTAAAAGACACCCCTAAAAGTTCTTTCTCTAGACGACCGCATTTAATAGACTTTTTCAAGTGCAAAACGATCTCATTTTTCCGAAAGCCGCCCAGAAGATCTTCGAAACATTTTGTGCTTGACAATTGAATCCTGGAGCAAGAGACTGTTGCGTCGACCCTTAGAATCCTTAGCAAAATATGTACGAGACTTTTGTAAGCGTTACGTGTGACAGTCGGTTATCAGAATACTCTTAAACGTATAAACGTGTAATTTGTGATATGTGACGGAATAAATTCGTATTGGCAACTTTGTCTACATCGCAACAATTCAGTGTTACGTAGAAACGATCACATGATGAGTCAACGAACGAGGTTTTTCTTTCTTGTTAATTTATTTCTTTGATTTGGTTGTTTTAATTTAGAGTTGTATTTTTGAATTGAGTAAACCCTCTAATTTCACACTTCTCTCACTGTTGATTTATTGTAAGGACATTATTAACTCCCTAAATAAATGTAACAAATGTCAGTCACTACAAAGCAGTATACAGTTTTTAACATTCGAGACGAAATTTTGTTAGTATTTCTATGTAAATATTAAAAAATAATAATAAAACATACTTGAAAACATTCCAGGCACTTTTCCTCTCCCCTTTACTCTCAATTGTTTCATAAAATCAATTTAAATAAATATGTTCGACTTTCTAAAATTTTACTTCTAGTATGGAATGGATGGATGGTTTGACGACAACATTTTAAAAACTAAATGAATTATTGCGGGTAAATTGATGTTTACCTGAACAAAATATTAAAGAAAATAAAGAGCAGGAAATGAAGCGACTTCCACTCTTTATTTTATCGTTCACCATTGACTGTTTGTGCATTTCCGGCAGCATTTTCGAAGGCTAAATTCGCACCAAACAGTGATACGTTTGGGATGCATTGTCATCTCAGGAAACACATGTGGGTATCTTCATATTCTTCATCACTCCAAATGCGACATTTGTGTTTATTTACGGAGCCATCAACATGAAATTTGGCCTCATCGCTGAAGATGATTTTGTTGGAAAACTCACCGTTCATTTGTTGTTGTTCAGTTGCCGAACTCTCTTCGTTATGCACGGTTTGTAGGTTTAAGTTGTTGAGTCAGCTGAATTTTGTAGGTATGAAGTCTCAAATCCTTCGTGAGAATTCGTGAGAAGCACTCTGCATTCTTGAAATGTTGCAGTGATGTCGAATGGACGTTCTCGCGGACTCGCGGCTACATTTTGGCGAAAAGCCGTCCTGGTTTCTGTTGAATGAACTGGACGAACACGTGCCGATGGTTTAGCGTCAATAATCGACACCTCAATTTTTTCGATCATTCTCTTCGCTGTTGATGCATTTGGATCATTTTGTCTACCAAAAATTGGACACAATTTGCGAATCGTGACATATCACCATTTTTGGAATAATGCTTAGCAATAAGAATGCGTTGCTGTGTCGAATAGCGATCCATTTTTAATAATGGCGGACTGTCTACCACCGAACTGTAATGGCTTGAATGTCAACACACAGTGGAAGAAATGGTACCAAATTTGAATTCTCTGCTCTTGTTGGGACATTCTTTTTTATGACATCTATAATTTTGACAAATAATTAGAAAGAATGTAAAAGTGCTACCGATCTTTGTGGCTTAAACTTTTCACGCGCGAGAAAAAGATTGAAATGGACGATGAGAAATGTTTTACATCGAAGAATTTAAATGGATAATTTTGTCTCACCTCCTGACAATGTAGAATTTCATTCCATTGCAAAGTTCGAACAGACGAATTCTATTTTCGCTTAGATTTAAGAATATAGGATCGTCGAATGGTATTGGTTTGCATCTCCAGGCTTTCATATATTTTTTTACATTTGTTTTGCATGTAGATCAGTTGGCTGTTTTTTTCAAGTGTCATTCAACCAGCACACGCTCTACCTCACGAGTCTATCTTACACTGGTTTTTTTTAGATAAGAAATTGCAGGCAAGACTGATTTTCATCCTTAAATTTTTACCTAAAATCATTTCTACTTCACCAACGCAACATACCAACCCGATAGCAATGCCTTTTACACCATAAATTTCATTTACTCACAAACTTTGTAACTCTTCCACAAAAGGTGGGTCTTTCCTGAATATTTATAACAGGTATTAAAAAGTGTTATTATTTAAATTAGTGAGTTATAAAATTTCCTGTGTTTGTGTGTGTTTTTTTTACTGTGTACAAGAAGAACATGTGTTGTTTTTATATCTTCAAATTTATCTCTGCTAAAGAAAAGGCTAGTGTATTATATTTATTTATTTATTATTATTCATCAAAGAACTGATTACTGAACAGAAAATAAAATCTAAAACCAATTAACCCCAACAAAGCTGATCTCTTACCTGGCTTCTCGATAAATGAAAATCGATACAATGATAGGAAAAGTTAAAAAGGCGCGACATTGACGACAGAGCCTCATGCGCTGGTGCGCTGATAAGGCACATGGAAAAAGCCCCGACCTCTCAGAGTGCGTGATGGGACGGAGATATCGAACGAAGCGATGAGCTCGGGGGAGTTAACTCTACCCAGCATACAGTTAAAAGCGAAAACAATCTTGTAATCATTACGCCTCTTCTCGAGAGCATCCAGGGAAATGAGTTTAAGCCTGTCCAAGTAAGGAGGCAGGAATAGGGAATTGTTCCAGGGAAGGCCGCGAAGAGCAAACCTGACAAACCTAAGCTGGACAGCCTCGATACGGCCAATATGAACTGAATAAAAAGGAGACCAAACCGGGCTGGCATACTCAGTAAAGGATCCTGGAAAAGTACGAATCATTGAAATCTTTGGACCATCTTTTAATGAACCCGATGGTAGTATTAGCTTTATTAACGATGGCATCAATGTGATCCTCGAAAGTAAAGCGGCTGTTTAGCCATACACCCAAATCCTTAAACTTGTCAAGTCGAGTCAAAGAGTAGCCATGTAAGGAGTAACTGAAGGAAAAGGTATTCTTCTTGCGTGAAAATGACGTAAAAGTGCATTTACTGATGTTTAAAGAGAAACGATTCAATACACACCATTTGTAAAAAGCGTTTAGGTCCGAGTTTAAAAGGGCACAATCACGCTCACTCGTAGCAATGCGGAAAATCTTGGCATCGTCAGCGTAACACAGAATTCTGGAATTAGTTAAGAACATAGATACATCATTGATGTATATTATGAACAGCAGGGGGCCAAGGTGACTACCCTGTGGCACCCCCGAAACATTAAAGATCTCCACGGAACAAAACCCGCTGAGTACGCTGAGACAAATAGGAACCCAGCCATTTGACAAACAACGACGGAAATCCCAGAAGGGACAGCTTGCTAAGCAAAACTCAGTGATTAATTCTATCGAAAGCCTTACTGAAATCGGTAACAATGCAGTCGATCTGCTTACCGTCCTCAATAGAATTTAAACAATAATTAGAGAATTTCATAAGGTTGGTGGTAGTAGACTTACATTTTAGGAACCCATGCTGATATGAACGCAAGAAAAGCTCGCAATGAAAGTACAGGGCGTCACAAAACAGTGTCTCGAAGTTTTTAGCTATGCAACATAAGTTAGCAATGGGCCTATAGTTAGAAATATCGCGCTTATTGTCCTTATGTAGTGGAATGATCACAGACTGTTTACCACAATTGTGGTAGATCTACCATGATTTTTAAGAAAATTATCAATTTACCACGTTCAGCAGGACCAACTCAAGATCTACCACGATTCGGTTCGTGCTTTATTATTTAGTTATTTGTGAAATGAAAGTTGTTTTTGTTGTGTGTTGTTTATGTTTTTCAACAATAAAATTTTATTGGTTTATTTAAAAAGAAGGTAATTATTTAGAAGTTGGGCTCCAGCCCTAATCGACTCCAAAAATTTTTTCAACCATCGGGGTACTTTCTAGTACCCAAAAATAGTAAATTCGTAATGGGGGAAGACATTTTTATTAATTATTTATGAACAAAACAATTGTTATAAACAAAAAATTTTTTTCAATTGACTAAGTTTTTGATGAATTAATCGACTCTAAAAATTTTTCATCTTTCAGGACTATTTCTGAGGATTTAAATTTAAATTTCAAGTTTGTAGTGATAAATTTCCTCATTTACAACAATAGTTTTACATGTGCTACCATCGAAGACATGAAAGTAAAGCAAATATGTTCATCAGTGGGATGTACGACAATTTTTTGAGGATATCTGCATACTTATCTGAGTAGCTAAACCACTGAAATTAAAACATAATTAGGAGGAAACTGATCATAAAAAAATTCAAAGAGAAATTGTAATTGAGAAAATAATTTTATTCTGGGTTGGGTTTTCTAATGGGATAAAAAAGCATCTCTCTTAGTTATATCATGTCATTATCCAAAATAGCGACATTTCTAAAAAAGCATTCTCCTAATACTTTTCCACCATTCCAGGTTCCTCTGAAAAATCATTCTGAAAAAAAATCTGTTTCTTACTTCAACTCAGTTCGTCATAACTCTTTCCATTTGTGTTGTTGCAGGAACTTCCCTTTTCATTTTCCGTCGAAAGGGCTTTGAACTAATTTTAAGATTGATTAAAAATTAAAGGAAATTTTATGTGTATTCAAAATCTCGCACGAAAAACGTAGGTTAATTGTTTTGAAAAAGTGTAAAAAATGAATGCCAAAAATGAAAAGGAGGAAGTGCATTTGAAATCACATAATTTTTTTTTGTTATAATTTGGTGTAAGAGAATCAAAACTAATATTAAAGATAAACGAAAACAATACAAAGGTTAATTATAGCAGCTTCTTTAAAACTGCAATGAATTCAACGTCATAAAAAACGTCGAACTTCAAACCTTAGATGGAACGCAGGTATACAACCCTCATCTTATCGGAGGAATCTTATGTCGACAGCATAAAATTAAAATAAATTGCTTTCCCTTCAAATCCGCAATTTGGCCTAACATCACTCCTGGAACGTGGAACGTGATATATACCTAGGCCTGAACATTATCATATAGGAATAAGGAGTGTGTGGTGGACGCCTGACTGCCGCTCGTTTACTTTCCGCATTAACTTAATGAGGCGGAATATTTGGATTCAAAATTTCGCAGCAAACATTTACACAAATACCTCAATTTTGTGGTGGTGAAATTATTATATGATGCGTTAGAATTATTAAATAAATTCAGTTTATTCTTGATTTTAGGGGTGAAATATATTCGCATTGATCTGAGTGGAATGCGAAAATTATGTTTTGATAGTGATAAAAATTCCTGTAAACTAGTTGTAGACTATTCTAGGATTGTTCGAAGTGAAATTGATAAAAATGCCAAGGTAGAAAAATTTCAAGAGAAATAAGTTTTTCCGCACGTATATAATACTGGTGTAATGACATTCCTTGCGATTTGGAAATTATCGAAAGTTGCAGCCATTGCAAAAAAGTCTGGGCAGAACAACACGAATATCGACCCATTAATAGTCTGTCCTTTCGATCAAAGTTTTTAGAAAAATGTATTTATTTACAAATATCTCGCTTGTTGCTTTTTGACCTTGTGGCGACACTTTTCGCCACATATGAAAAACCTTTTTTTCATTTAGCTTATAATTCGTAATATAAATTTTTATATAGTATATAAGTGCTTTTGATATTCTCAATAAATTTAGTTCTGACTCGACCCAAACTCGAGGAACGAAAAGCCGTTTTGCGTGACCTAGTAGTTTCCAAAACCTCGTCATAATTATACTACTGCTCTTTTGAAAATAATTTCTGAAAATCGCGCGCAATTGATGAAAATGAGGCAACTATTTTGGTCTTTCTGGATTTTTCCAAGGCATTTCAAATTGATTTTAAATCTTACTTGTGGTGTTATCCTCTGTTGAAAAGAAAAAATTATGTTGGTAACATTGTATATCAAGTTAATACAACTTGGTATGTGTGCAGGTACGTGACAAATGCCATTTTTTAAAAATGCTGGAAATTTTATTGGTTGAGAAGGTTAGAATTTTATATTGATTGGAGAAAATGTTCGACACATTTCCAACCTAACTGCTGTCAAAAGGCAGAAATTCGTTTGATTGATCGTTTGGGTCGGAACTCGTTCCTAACGAGTTCCAACTCTAAAGTCGTCAGGTTCGAACTTTTTAGTTTTTCGGGTTGCACGCACACAAAAAAGGTAGACGTCAATGTCAGCTTGTTTTTTGCTGTGATTTTCGGGTTTTTGGCTCAGTGTATCCAATCTTCAAATGCCGCTTTCGCTATTTCATTTGCTGACATTTTAGATAATTTATAGCAAATTTATTCACAATTAAGGGTTTAATTCAACTTACTCGAAATGTGTTTTAAAACATAATATAAATGTGATCAGCTGAATAATTTACACACACAACTGGCTTTGGATTCTGTTTCGTTCGATTGAACGGGTTGGAACCTCTGATTCCAGTTCCGACTTAGGTTTCTCAATCGAACTCGACATTAGTGAGCGTCTATAATTTCGTCACGTAAAAGTTTTATCGATTTGCTAAAAAAAATAAGAAAAAAAGCCAAAGGTAAATAGTAGATAATAAAAAATTGTTTTAAATTATAATTTCCAAAAAAGTGCTTGTGTCGATTTTGAAAGGGTGAATTGGCCATTTAATATTTATAATATTTTTCGGTTATAATTGTAGTCTTTGTTCTGTTCTATTATTTTTTTCTTTGTTTTTGTTTTTCAGTACCTATAAATCACATGGCACGAAGCTAAGGTTGAAGGCACATCTAGAAGAAGAGTTTATGATGAAAATGTTATGGAAAAAGCTATAGAACCGAAAAAAAACAAACAAAATGAGCATTTCAAAAGCAAGCAAAATATATAATATAAAAAGAAGAACGATCAGTAACCGTGTTAGTGATAAATAAGAAAAAACGATTGATGGTCAACGGTCTATAACAAAACATATCGAAGATGCTATTACGAAAAATTCACTTGAATGTGCTAAATGTGATATGTTAGATCTGAAACTAATTATTAGTGATTACTTGAAACGTAAAGGAATTGTTGTCAAAAAATTTAAAAATAATATGCCAGGTGTCGACTATTTAAATAATTTCTTAAAAAGAAATAGCATCCAATTGAGCCTTTCACTTTTCTAATAAAAATCAGCCAAAACAATAGAACAAAAAAACGCAAATCAAAACAAAACGTTAAGTATTGCTTATTTGTATCAGGATTCATTTTTTTTAATATTTCAATAAAAACATTAACATACATATTCCTGTTGTTATTTACGCCACAAAAATTGACTGGCCAATCCACCCCGTTTTGAGATTTTAAAAACAAACGATGTTTTCTCTATATAAAGTGTAAATATCGTGATACAACCTGCAACACTGTTATCTGAAAGTACTAAAAGAGATGTTCAAATCACCTTAATAAAACAAACAGACATTGTGGAAACATTCTAATGTATTCTACTTTGAATATTAAAAACTGGCCAATTCACCTCGTTGTACGGTATTTAGTTATTTATCTGGTAGATCACAAGCAGTTTTCTTGAACTCTCTCATTTCTCCTTTGTTCTTGTATTATCACAGGTTCCCCAAGGATCTATATTAGGTCCTCTTCTATTTTCTTTATTCATCAATGATATATTTTGCAATATTAGGCATTCCTCTTCACATTTGTACGCCGATGATGTATAACTTTGAATTTCAAGACCAGTTGGCTTATTGGAAGATGCGATTAATCCCATTAATAAAGACCTTGAAAAAGTACATGTGTGGTCTATTAGAAATGTATTAAGTCTTAATCCTTTAAAATCGCTCAAAGCTTGACGCTTGACGCACATAAACTAAAAATTGTTTTCAATTCAATTGTTAGATATGTTTACATACTCAGAAGATATGATCATGTCTCTTTATATAAAAACTCAATTTTGGGCTGTAATATTTTTACTTAACTTGTTTTTCGATTAATGTCCTGAATATATATACAACCTCTTTGAATTTGGGAGATCTATCAGAAAAATTAACTTAATTCTACCTAGAAACAATTGCTTAATAACAAAACACCTGTTTTTTAACACGTTCCCAAACTTTGGAATTGTTAGCCTTTATCGATCAGAGACTGTACTTTTCATCCCATTTTATTTATAATTTAGAATTGAAATCACATTCTGTTAATTTTTCATATATATTTTTCCTCCTTTTTTATCTAGTGCAGAATCAGAAGATATACGTACACCACCTTAACTGTACAATTGTTATATGTGAATAAAATAAAATAAATAAATTTATAATCTTTCGATTCCCTCCACCTTCTTTTCCAAGATGCATCAGCTGGTACCGGAACAGAGTGCGTAGTATCAATAATTTCCCATAAATGTTAAAATTAGTTTGTTTTTGCCATTTTTTTAACTTTTCAGGAAATTTCTGTATTTAAGTTTTATGGCAATTCAATCTGGAATAACTCATATGAAAACTTTCATTGGAACAGAGTTAAAAGCCAAGAGTTCTCGAGAAACCATTTAATAAATATTGTAAAGTTTTCTTTGGAATAAACTAAAAAACTACTGAGCCAAGTGTCACAAAACTTTTGTGTAGAATAGCATATATCATGGAACATCGATTAGTGCTAAAATAGGTTTGATAGCATCAATAGTTTTCATAAAATCGTTAAATTAATTTTTAATGTTATTTTTTAGTTTTTTGATAAACTTAAAAAAAAACTGGACTGATTTTAATAAAATTTGAGACATACATAGTCGACATCAAAATCCATCCATTGACCCCAAAACGCAATCGATGCATAATTAGTTTCCGAAATATCAGAAAATTGACTTTTTCATTTTTTTTTTGATAAACTGAAAAAGCATAAATGAATAAAAATTTAATGTGACATAGTCGGCATCAAAACACATCGATTTGCTTCGTAATAAGATCGTCCATGGGATATTGTTAGCGAAAAATCTGCCGACATACATCCATGCATCCTTACATCTTCTAAAAAATAGTATAAATCGATGCTACAGACCTTGAAGCATAAAGTTATGTTGAAATTTTTAATTTCGATTTCCGACCCAAATACAATAACTTCCTCATATACAGGGTACCCTGTTTTGAAATGCTAATCCTTTAAGGGGTGATTCCTTGGATTATTCTAGGAAACAAATTGTGTGGTAGGGGGGAGGGGTCTTAAAAAAATTGCGTGCGGTTATTACCTACAAGTCCATATTAAAAAATCATAACATAACCATTAAGCGCACGGAAAACAAATTGGTAACAATTGTAAAACAATTACAGGTAATTGAATATCCTTTATTTAGACATCAAGCTCATTCATATATGTGTTCCTGTTCAACGATTATTGCCTTTCAAATATGGAAAAATTTCTATTTTATCAAGAAATTTTAGGAAAAATTTCGTTATTCACGAAAACTTCCCCCATTATTTCTTACGCATTTTTTGTTTTCATTAAATTTTCCGGATTTTTAACTTTGTCTCATAATATTTTCAAAATGGAAAGATGCAGAGTGAGTAAACAGACGTTGGAAAGCCCTGTGTATGTGCTATCAAGTAGGATAATTAGAAGTAGCATCTATAAAGGGAATTTTGCTCCCGATTAAAAGGGAAAGAAGACAATCAACATCAGTACAGGGAGAACATAAGGAACAAATATTCATAAAAGAATATAAAACTATATTTGATTTCAAAAACTGAATTGAGGTAATACAGCAAAAATCATTTAAATCCAATAAATATGAAACTTCGAATAAAGCACAAAAAAAAATTAAAAAATTCTCAGAAATTCTCAATAAATAAATTCCAGATCATTTTACTTGTACTTCCCATTTTTCGTAATTTACTTACAATTTTCTTCCCAATGTTCTCGTAGAAATATTTGGAATACTTCGAAGGGAAAATTAAGATTCTTTTAGACCGTTAATTCAGATTCAACATTATTTTACTCAATTAATTCCCTTCCCAAAAAAATGTCCGCAATGCTAAAAATTCTTTCCCAAGTTGTAGTCTAGAAATCTTTACTTCATTTCTTTTAGAATCATTTCACAACGAATACAAGAATGTATCCAGGATTTATTTTGAAATGGCCCCATTATCTGATGGGTGCAGATTGTTAATATCCACCCCTAATAGTTTATTATTAATACAATATTATTTTTAATATATTTGTGGATGCTGGTTGAGTGCAGCCTAAGAAATATACTTTTTTAGATATACTTTTAAAAAAAGGGGGAAGTATATCTCAACAATTCAATGTTGAAAGTATCTTTTTACCCGAAAAAATGTCCTCCATAAATGGTCAATTTGTGCCATAGTAATTATGCTCTCAAAGCAAAACGCAACACGTGCAAAAAGCATTTGGTCCACTTTGTGGTAAAAAGCGGAAATCTGTTAATCACTTTTGATTATCGCGTTGCGTAAACTGTTAAAATTGTGGTAAAAGCCTCATACGCAGATACGGGAGTGAAGATGATAATACGCGGCCTAAATAGCAACAACGTGAAGTTCCAAGTGACAAAATAATAAATATTGCGTGAACTTAACCGACCGCATCCATTTGACGCCTTTTGTCCAACAGCAGTGAAAGTGCAATTTTCTGCACTTGACACCTGGTTGGTAGTCCCCAGGCAAAGTTCTCAGCTCAAACGAGCTCCCCGTGTTTGTTTTCTTTCACGCACAATTTCCACGACAAATTGATGTAAACTTACTTTCTTTGCGACAATTTTGTTATACTTCCATTTTAAAGATGGGTTCCAACTCTTAGGAGTTATCATCAGTCGTCAGAATGATTTTTCACACCTGAATACATCTAAGCTCATGTATTTCTTGCAAATGGTACTTGGCATCAGATGGGGATCACCGAAGTCTTATATAAATTCATTGTGGGTGGAAGAGACTCATTGTTGGATTGTATGTGCTGTTGGATACAGAAGTGTCGTGTGGTGTTAAATTTTCAAATTTGTGTCATGAAAAGGATAACGTGGGACCAATTGTTTTTGTTCGGGCTGCTTTTATTGATCACAAAAGAAACGGTGTACTCGAAACCTCCTAAACAGACCTCTTTAAAGGACCTTTTATTTGGTAGTCACTGGAGCTTCGGAAGGGATTCGAGATGTAAGGATACAAAAATAAATTATTTTTGGTGTTTAGAATTGGAATAGTAAAGTGAGCTAAAAACTGAAAATAAGCAAAGTTAATTAAGAATCGAACTCAATCAATATAATTCCAATCGAATGGGAGTGTTCAGCAAAACTATATAAGGGCACCAAGACTTCAAAGTTGGATAAAATTCAAGAATTTCCACTGAAATTCAGTTTCAATTTGTAGCAATGATGACTGAACCAGTGTTTATAATTACGTGGGATTCACAATCCTTGTTACACCCATTATTGATTTTCCCTTCCGGCACAGCTAAATTAATTGACTTCTTTCTAGGAAATCTGATGTTTACCGCGAAAATTGCTTCTGAATCAACAACAGTCACCCACGTCATTTAAACCTTGATTTTCCATTCTCCTAAAATTTTCGGAATTAATTACTCTGCTTCTTTTCAGAAGTTATAATAAAGACCCGAAGCTAATGAACTAATTTTAGTTTCTTGTGAAAGCGGATGATTTTTTAAAAATAAAACGAAAACGAAAAAGCGAGTCGAAAAAGCACTTGGAACTTAGATTTAAAAATTCTGAAAATTCTTGTTTAAATTTTGATAAAAAGCACGCAACAATTTTTATGTGATATTACCTAAATTTATAGGATTTAAAGAGATTTGGGAGTATTTCTATTGACGATAGAGTGTAATCAGCACAGGTCCAATCTGTCTATAACAGTTACTATTCAATAGATTTATTAATTTTTCGAATGCTAGCAGTTTACTTACCTAAAGACACACACACACTCTTTACTGCTTATCAGTGAAACTATTTTTTAGATTTTTTGAAAAAGCCTCTAGTATTTATATCTTGGAATCCTGCAGATATGTGGGTTAGATTTACGAACAAAATGAAGCTACTATAATAGCTGCACAAGTCTCCCAGTTTTTTGGAGCATTCATTGGCTTTCAAAGCTCTAAAGCGGGGAGAACCCATATGGATTAGTACTACAGATTTTGCGTTCTGCGCTATCAGTATAGGGCCAATCCGGCGTTCTACATGGACAGTTTAATGTGACCTCCTGGGTTGTTCACATAATCTGGCAGCGAAGAGGGACTTAAGGTCCCGTGTGTACAAAGCTGTTCAAACAGTTCATCCCACTGGAGGTCCTTGGCTTCAGCAGAAATGTTGTTCTGGTAATGCAGAATGAGGGGCGGATCAGCCGACATATACCGCCAACGCGGTCAATTTGTTCACCCAAAGCAGAGCAGGAAAAGTACCTGTGGAGCAGAGTATTTTGTGACAGCTGACCGGATCGCTCCAGGGATTGTGCAAGTGTACAACATTGTGTTGTAAGTGCACTGAACTACGTGTATGGTGGCCGACATAACACGAAATCGTCCTCCAACAGAGGCCCAGAGTTGCTAGTGCTATGTCTTCGCAACCGCTTCCGAGTCGACGTCTGTAACGTCTGCACGTGGATCAACCAATTTCGGAGGCGCTAATCATGTCTCCGAGAATCACAAGCCAAGCACCTC
The DNA here is from genome assembly GCA_006980735.1 of Dasypogon diadema. Lineage (NCBI taxonomy): Eukaryota > Metazoa > Arthropoda > Insecta > Diptera > Asilidae > Dasypogon > Dasypogon diadema. The sequence continues at coordinate 157 of QYTT01078072.1, read as the reverse complement.
CAAATCAGCGATATCGTCTATACTAAAAAAATAGTATTTGTACTACTCTCCACCTCTCTGTACCACCGTACTATTACTATGTGAGCTGATTTAAAGCTATTAAATCATTTTTCTTGCTGCTTCCGTTAGTTCTCCGCCCAAGATTTCTTCAGTTCAA
>QYTT01078071.1:0-14105 GCA_006980735.1 Dasypogon diadema | reverse complement strand
GCTGCCGCGAAAAATGGAGTTTCGTTTGGACTGAAAAATTTATGTAATTTTGTTAGATGAGGCATATAATAATAATTTTACCGTAGAATGAATAGTTTAGGCACCATCAGGTGATGAACAAAAAGTTTTATCGTGTGGTCCATAAGAATCAATGTAATTTGAGTGAATTCGAGGGACTATACCTTCACATAGAGAATTTCTGCTTCATGGCTTGTTAAGTATATATCCCGGGGGTTTTGACTTCGCACTTAACTGCATCGTTGTGTGTATTCCTCTTCTTAAGCACACAAGATTGTTAAAATAATATTAAGGCAAAGAAACTCGCAAAAAAGCACGCTCACAAAAGAAGAAAAAAAGAAAAAAAAAATAATAATAATAGAGTTGCATGACAGGGTGTTTGCTAGTTGCCCCTGAGCTTAGATAATATCTTAAAAAATCTATGACAATATGAAATATTTTTTTTGTTCCCCAGTGTTGCTTAAAGGCCAATTTACATAACAACAACATGCATTTTTCCTGAAAACCTGAACGAGATATTCTTAATGATTGATGATATGTGTAAAAAAAGGACAAAGAATGAAGGGGAAAGAAAAATTCTGTTTCAGCGGGGAAATTGACATTTTAGCTCGTAAAATTTTGTTAGCATCTGTTCGTAACCGAATTAAATCTACCCAGCATTCATAATTCTATTTACATTTGAATTCATGTAATTTGATTTTTTGTTATAAATTTTATTGTCAGCAATTTTACATACATACAAGAAAATATTCTTGAGGTGAATGCACCTGAATGATTCAAGTAAAATTGCTGATATACAGGTGAATGCATTTGGAGGAAAATTATAGATTTGTTAGTTTAAGCATTTTTGAATTATAAAAAGCAAAGAGTTAATAAAGAATATATTCAGTTTTCAATAGTGAGTCAAGCCTATTACTTTTTACCTTTGGTGAGGCTGCCAAGGGCACTATTGAGTGAATTAAGAATTTGTGCACTGGTTTAAGAGCCTGAGCACAGCGCATCAATTGCAAGGGTTTATGTGCCTTAGCAAATTTCAATAACGACGTTTCACTCAGCGGCGAGTTAAATAATTCGTCGTCCACAGTAAAAACAATATGTTTTGTCTTTTTTCGTATTTTATCACATTAGCTTTATCTATCCCACTCGCACCATTTCCTTCGTGTTGTAATAATGTAAATTGGCCTTAAGGCAGTTAAATTTTTGTAAAACTTATTTAACACTGCTCAACCGGCAGGGTTATCGTGACTCGTGACAAGGAGTGGGTCTGCATGCCTGCATGTAAATTATTCCCGGAAAAGTACTCAAGTGGCGGAGAAAAGTAGAAAATTGAAGTCTTAATAGAAGCAAGCAATGCTATGTAGATCGGGCTGCACAGATGTGATGTTCAGAATAAGAGTCGAGATCTCATATTTAACTTCTTTAATGCTTACGTGGAAGAGTGGTTTTGTAGATACACTTTACTGTCATGATAATTTATGTAGTGTATACTTTCCAGCCTGTAATAGATTACAACACACAGTCAAGTGTGATTAATTAAAGGTGTTTGAATACTTATTACTTGGCCTTTACATTAGTGAAATATAATGCAAATACTTCTCCTAGAGATTATTAAAATTTAAGATATTTGTTAAAAATTGCATACATGTATTTTTTCAGGCGTGTACTCATTATCCTAGAGTTGACTGTTTTAAATCATGGATCAGAGGTGGGGAAAAAAGTTGGGAGCCCCGTTCCGTACACTGGAGAAAGTTCATCCAGCAGCAAACCTGCGGTTACAGCAAATAATTCCTCATCGCTAACGAATAATGCAACTTCTTCACTTGCAAAGCCACCAGCCGCTTCAACATCATACAACACTAGCTCCTACTCACGTAACGATACCATGTTGAGCCAACCAATAAATCAGTCATTAACACACCCAATAGCGAGCTTGAGTCCATACCACAACAAGCAAGTACCTACATTTGATCGTTATTTTAATAATTATTTTAAATTTGACTAGGTGGGTGATTAAAGCACGAGTAATGTCAAAAAGTGCAATTCGTACTTGGAGTAACGCAAGGGGGGAAGGTAAACTTTTCAGTATGGATTTGATGGATGAGTCCGGAGAAATTAGAGCAACCGCTTTTCGAGATCAATGTGAAAAATTCTATGACATGATTGAAGTTGATAAAGTATACTATATATCGAAATGTATGTTGAAGCCGGCAAACAAACAATTTTCAACATTAAAAAATGATTACGAAATGACATTTACTAATGATACGGTTGTTCAGTTGTGCATGGACGATGAAGGCAGCATTCCTCAAGTTCAATATGATCTGGTTCCAATATCGCAAATTGCGAATATTGAGCCGAAGTCGGTTGTTGGTAGAAAATGGTTAATATTATATTATAATAAATGTTATTATTGAATGTTTTAGACATCATAGGCGTATGTCGTGAAGTTGGGGAGTTACAAGTATTTTCTGGAAGAACAAACAATCGAGAATTCAAGAAAAGAGAATTAACTTTGGTTGATTCTAGCAACGCAAGCGTAAGTACCCTCTTTGCAGATATAGTAGCTATATAAATTGCATACATTACCAGGCCCTTTATTGTAAAAATCACTAGAAATATCCTTGGACAACCGCTAATAATCTATTTTCCATGCTAGTTCTAAATGTATAACTAATTTTGGAGAAATTGTTTTATTGTCGAAATTGTTTTAGAGTCGAACGCGATAGTCTATTTTTGCCCTCAAATTGACACATTAAATAGTTACTTTATGGATTAAAAAAATACAATTTCTATATCGATATGCACCGATTAAATATTTCGTTAAAAAATGTTTGCTTGTGAAGGAAATTTATAACATACTTCTCGTGGTATTGAGCGGGTTCCACCATAAAGAAATCAGTGGCCAAATTTAACCATGGCATTGCTCGACGGGGTGTATACGGATTTGTCCAATCGGCGATCAAAGATAAGGAAGAGTTGGCATCGAGTTGGGCCGAGTTGTGTTCGTTGATCGGGGCAGTCGTACTTATTTTGTGCTCTTCTCTAAATTTAGAATATCAAGTGTTACGAGCGCGAGTGTTGTGAACTTACTGGGGCAACTATTTTCCAGCTTTTTTTATTACCCATTAAAAATAGCACAGGTGTGGTAAGTCCCTATTCCTTTTTAATACCTTTTTACCCAAATTTTTTCGGGTGAAAGAATTTAATGCGGCCATACACGTTACGATCTGCAGTACAACTTGGTTTGACATCTGGTTGGATGTTTTACTACACACGCTCAAGCAATTGATACAATGCGTTGTACAACTTCACCATACATGATACAATCTGCAGTACAACCTTAAGGCCCGCCCTCAAAAAATTAAAACAATTTGAATTTCATACAGCCGTTGGACGAACTTGAAAACCAGTTGGACAGCAGCCCTACACACAATACGATTGCATGCGCAACTCGACCAAGTTGTACTGCTGATCGTAATGTGTATGGGCCGCATAAAGGTTAGGCGCCGGCTGGTTTGGGTGTGATCAGAATTGGCGCCTAGGCACAACACTAACGCCAGCTTTTGTTCACACTCCGTCTACTGCTTGACTTGTCGGTGACTGTTACCTCTATTTGTTCACTTAGAACAAATAAAGTTGCCTGTTTTTGCATTAAATGAAACCAAGGTAATTTCCGATCCGAACACAAATTAGTTAAGTGCCTAGCTACTACTTAGTGACTGTGTTTTCTCCGCGAAGAGGGAAGTGATGTGCTCTTTACTGTTTTGAACGAATTTTCTTCCAATAATTCTGACTCTTATCTCTGGGTTTGATTTAAACTTCATAGGCATATACACTAGTCAGAAAAAGTCTGCGTACATCACCAAGTAAGCTGAAACTACATTTCAGATAAATTTAGGCTACTTATTTGTTTTGTAATGAGATTTATTATCCATACATTCTTTATACATTTAAATTTTGGGAAATTTTAACAAAATATATTTCGAGCAAATGACAAATATAGAAAAAAAACAAGCAAAAAATGTCACGAAAATTCAGTAGAAAAAGTCTACGTACATTTCCAAAAATTTCAGGAGTATTTTTGTTCGTTCACATCTTTTAATTAAACTACATAGTAGGTCCTATAATAGTGCAGTTAATGAACATATGCGAAAATTACACATCAGAGTGGTATTATTGGTGCACTAAATGACAGGAAGTCGGAAAGTCAAGAAACTGGTGCATGCGAGCGTAAGCGCATTATAGAAGTACGGAAAAAAGGCAAAAGTTTTCGGGAAATTGGCAATATTGTGGGAACCCGACATTTATCTTTGCAATGGGTGGTGAAAAGTTATAAAAAGACGAGTATTAACACCTCAAAACCACATTCTGGTCGTTCCTCAATGTCGACCTCAAGAGAAAAATGTATTATTATAAATGCAGTGGAAAAAGATCCTCGAACAACAGCAGCACAAATCACTAAAAGCAACGAACTCAAGTTTAGTAAGAAAAATTCGTGCCGATACTACTTGAAAATACTGAAAAGGTCGGGATTCACGGGCATATTGCACGCAGGAAGGACTTTATTTCAAGAATCAGTCGCCGAACTCGAACAATCTACACAAACAAATACATTAACAATTCGAATGAGATTTTTGAGTATTTCGTATTTTTGGAATAAAAGGCCGGAAAATCGTCTGTAGAAAATCAGGCACAGCACTGAATAACAAAATAATCTGATACTCTGAAATATGGTGATGGTAAAGTAATGGTCTGTGGGGGTGTATGGCCAGTAGCGGTGTAAGAAAATTAGAGTTTATCGTGTTTACCATGAACTGATATGATTACCCAAATATTTTAAAAGCGGAATTTAAAATCAAGTGCTGAAAATTTTGGATTAGGTAATGAATATTACTTTATGCACGATAATGACTCCAAGAACTCATCGGATATTGTGAGATTGTGATTGCTTTATAATGGCACAAAACATTTGCATGCACCGCAATTCTCCGGAATATTTATCTGATCTATCAATATCACATTAGCTGTATTCTTTTGGGCAACAGAGTTATGAAAGCTAAAAAGAACGGTTGGAATCCATGGAGTATATGGATAATTCTTCTTCTTCTCTTTTCCTCTTTTTAAGCAAACCCGAGATAAGTAAAAACTGTTATTAACTTGAAATTTATCTTAATGTCAGTTTTGCCCACATTAGCGCATATTTTAATTGCTATGATGAGCAAGATCAACTTTTCAACACAAAAACTTTCAATAAGTGCCATCTATTTCCCCGTAGAAGACTTAAATAATCCAGTAAGCTTTTTAACTCGGTTAAATAACCGAGTTAATTTAACACGGTTAAAAAAATCTGTTGAAAAGAGTTCTGTAGCAATTATATAACAACTTCAGTGCTCAGGAAACCTCAAAACTTGCGTATTCTAGGCAGAAGAGATTGCAGGAAGTCCTTAAAAGAAAAGGATGTGCAACTAGTTATTAATTCTTAAGTTAATTAACATTATTTATAGTTTTAACTTGACTGTACGCAGACTTTTTCTACCAAATTTTCATGATCTTTGTTGCTTCTGATTTTTATTTTTCATTTTGCACTTAGAGTAAAAAGTAGTTTCACGTTACTGGGTGTACGCAGTCTTTTTTCAGCTAGTGAAATTAACTTTTGCTCTCTATATCGCAGCCCAAATATGTTTGACGCCGATACTGTTTATTCCTTTGATAAATTATCTGAATTTATTGATAAGTTATAATTAAAAAATCCTTCTGAAATGCTTCTAGCAGGTGATTTCAATGTGCATGTCTTATATCAGCTCAATTTTTCGCCTATTCTTTGAAACTATCTAATCCGATTTCCACCAAGAGATTAGTATGGCATTTCAAATGAGCCGCCGATTTATTCATCATATTCGAAAGGTATATTTCCGTCATTATGGAAACTCTCCTATGCTCAGCTAATTCCTAAAAAGGGCACACGCGATTCCTCTAATCACAGACCGATAGCAATCACTTCTATTCTGGCAAAGGTTTTTGAAACTCTTTAACCTACCTCGAGACATTCCACCTAATACATGATCGCCAAATGGCTTTCGCTCCGGACGCTCAACCGGTGACGATGACGTTTGTTACAGAGCATTGGCATCATTGCACTCAAATGATGCTGACTAGAAAAATTTTTCTACGAATAGTAGACATCATAGTAATGGAATGATGACGATATTGAGAGAAATATAAAGAATTTCGAGGAATTATATTAACACGTTGAATGCCGTTGACCGGCATTTAAAAAGCTCTTTCACGACGAATGCATTTAAACAATTCTCTCACGAAAGCTTTTATGCTAATTGCGGCAGTCAATGTAAAATAAATAATAAAAACAAATAAAGAATCAAAATTCTTCATTTAATTGTTAGCCCACGGACTTTTCAAGTTGCGCCCGTACGTACCATTTTGCAAAGAAAGAAAATTACACAAAATAAAATTCTTCTTCTGCATAAAATCTCATTTAAGTAATATTTTATTTAATATAATTTTCAATTAATGTACATTCCAGGTTCAGGTTACATTGTGGGGGGATGATGCTGTGAACTTCGAAGGTTATGCTCAACCTATAGTTCTGGTAAAAGGAGGACGTGTGGCTGAATTCGGCGGGGGCAAAAGTATAAGTATAGGAGGGGGCTCAGTTGTAAAAATTAATCCGGACATACCGGAAGGCCATAAGCTTCGAGGATGGTTTGACAATGGAGGTGGTGAAAATATATCCAACAGTGTTTCAGCTAGGTAAATTGAATCACTGCCATCACAACTTTTATATTGCTTAATAATTTTTAGAACTGGAGGAATGGCTGGCTCATTAAGCACCGAATGGTTAACATTTTACGAAGCCCGCCTGAAAAATTTGGGTACTGGAGATAAGCCGGATTATTTCCAGACGAAAGCTTGTGTTCATCTTGTCAAAAGCACTAACGCTATTTATAAAGCTTGTCCGCAACCACAATGCAACAAGAAACTTGTTGATGAGGGGAACGGCCATTATCGCTGCGAGAAATGTAACGCCACGTTTACTGAATTTAAATTTAGATTGCTGGTTAATGTAAGTAAAGTGGGATTTTTAACCTGTTTTGGAATGTGTTTCAGGCTCTCAAATATTGCGAAATATGTATTTAATAATTCTAAAATATCCTTATCAATTTTATCAGGACTTTTAGTGGTCTGTTGTCTTAAGCTATATAGGGATCAGAAATTAACAGGAGAAAATGAAAGAGATCAATATTAGTATTAGATCTCGAATTTTTCTTGATATTGTGCTGCCTGAATTGTCTTAACTCCTTTTTGCGTGCTTCGATCGCTTCTTCGGAATACTGTCCAATAGGGAGGGAAAAGAATTTATATTACGTCTACTCCATGTACCAGTAACTTGTGGACCGTGACAGGCATGTAATACCAAAAATATATTTTTCTCTTGTTTCGTCAAGGAAGTTTTTTTAATTTTTCTGTATTATTGGCATAGCCAGAAGATAATATTTTAAGTATGGTACTGAAATGATTGATCAAATCTTTGTCATGAGCTGTAATTGACGCTGACAGAGAGGAATTTTTAAAAAATCGCCTGGCAGTGTGTTACCGTTGTTCGACATTACCTGTTTTTTCATCTGATCTGGATCACTGAAAATTTTGCCTTAAGTTGACTTCTTAAACACAGGCAAACAGTCATGTTGCCATGTGGTCGAATAATTCAAAACTTCAAAACGTGAACTCGATATATTCTAGGTTCTATTTTGACATTCCATATGGTGTTCAAAATCATGGAAATGTGGTGAATTTTTCAGACTCTGAAATTACCAACTGCTTGTAGACAGTTTAGGGGTCAATTCAATTCAAAATTTTTAATGATCCAGATCAGATAGAAAAACATAATATTTATATATATTTTTTTTTAATTTCAGTTCTTTGTTTATTATTTTATTTTCAAATTTGGACTATATGCCCCACAAATATAGCACTTTTGTGTTGAAAACTTATCAGTTAAAGAATTACATATCTTTCCATGCACAATTGTAAATTGAATGTTGTGGGAAACTTGAAGTGTATGATCCGAAAAGAATACTTTGAATAGGAGTAATTTTTTAATTTGCTCCTCGAAGTCTTCGCGTTCCTTTTTTGCCCGACTCACTGGTTCCTTTTGCAAATTGAAACTTAAATTTTTTTTCGACATTGTTCGCCTGTGTTATCTGAGTCTGAAAAAATTTTTGTTTGTAAATACTGTGACCAGGGCTACCATCAAAACCCCATTTTGTGATTAAAGTGCATTATTGCAAATTGCTTATGTGCTGTATTACTAGCGCTTGATAATGAACAATACTTTCACATGTGTGGTCCAATAAAGCTTGCAATAAAACCCCCGCCGAGGTTTCAGTTGCAGAAATGAATTCTTTGAATGAATAACAGTCTTGTTTTATAGTTCTTAATTTATGCCGTGAAGGCAAAATAGCAGGTTGAATCCCGTTTGTAACTGTCCTTAAAGTACTTTTGTTCTGAAAGGCCAAGATCTAAATGTAAAGCCAAGGATTTTACATCTGACACTTTTGGCTACTTTCGCCTGTTCGTATGAATACACTGCATGCCATCTGGTGAATTGGCCATATCTTTCACGACATCAGCAATTCTTTTATATCTTGATGCACGCAAGGACAATTAAAATAGCAAAAATAATTTCTTCAGCACTTCTTTCTTTGTTTAAATTTTGGACCCATCGCCTTTTTGTTTTTAAAGAACTTTCTTCGAAAGATCTTCCCCGTGAGCTAGGGCCAGGCGGTGGAGAATCGGCTCGCGGACTATTTAGTACACATTGTTCACATTGAGGCTAAACAATCGCAAGTGATCCTCTAAACTTTTATGAACGGCTTCGTCAACAATTCGTAATGACAATTTGTCAACAATATATTTATAATGTAGATAGATAAATTATTGATAGATCGATAGATAAAATTTCGGATCTGTGGAAGAAATTTTATCAATCAATCCAGAAAATCGCCCCATTACTCTTTCTTAGTTTAATGTATTCGGTATAATTTGCTTGTATAAGTGTTTTGCATCCGAGAATTAGGACCGAAAAGTGCTGCACGAGTGAAACCCCCTCTCAGACCTTTTGCCCATCGAAATCGCCTTTGAATACAAGCATTCCGCACTGTGTACGCCATATCAAACGTGTCACTGTTTGGTAGGGATTTTGGGCTGAAGACAGCATTGGACCATTTTTATAGGGCCACAATAACCCAATTTTTGTGTCCCAAATGGATGGTATGAATCTCGAAGACATGTGGTTCCAACAGGACGGTACTATTCGCCACACATCACTTGAAACAATGGGATTATTGCACGGGACATTCCCTGGGCGTGTAATCTCCCGTTTCAGTGAACGCAATTGGCCGCCTGGATCGTGCGACCTAACGCATTTGGACTTCTTTCTCTGGGGTTTTTTGAAGTCAAGAGTTTATCTCAACAAGCCCACGACCAGATGTGTTGTTCCATTCATAATTCCCACATGCCTTCTTTATGATTAAATCAAAATTTCGGTATTAAAAAAAACTGTATTTTATTTGGAATTCAAATTTTGCGCTCTTGTTGGAATACCTATTACAGCAAAAAATAAAAAATAAAATAGAAATGAATTCACATACATACCTTCTACTTGTTGACCCATGTCACAAAACAAAAAAATGAATGACAAATTTTTCTACACTGGTACATACTTGTACTCATAACTTTTTTTTAAAGACCTTTTTAAGCTATTTTTAAATTTATCTCCATGAATTGTTTAATAAATAAATTAGCTAAATTTAAGGACATTGATTTTGGGAATATTGTCCCTATCAATTATACTGCGGGTCGCACTGTGCAACAGTGAAAATTAATATTGAAGATACACTTACGATATTATTTGTTGACCTGTTTAAAGCATTCTCCCGAAATAGTGAAACAGTTTGAAATCCACCAAAACTGTCAATACTAAAATATTGATTTTTTTACTGCATTAAATATTTTGCGTTTCATATTTAGTAAAACTTGTTAATCAAAATTGAATTCCAGATGAGCATTGCGGATTGGAGCGGCACTCGCTGGGTGACTTGCTTTAGCGATTTAGCTGAACAACTATTGGAGAAAAGTGCACAGGAAATCGGGGAAGCAATGGAAGAAAATGCAGAGCGCGGTCAAGAGTTGCTTTCTTCCATTAATTTTAAATCATTCGTCTTCAAAATACGAACAAAAGTTGAAGTATTTGGCGTAAGTTTAAGGAGTATTGTTTATTTTCAAACTTCTAATTTTTCTGTATGCAGGATATGAGCAGAAATAAAATGACTCTCATGAATGCAGCACCAGTTAACTACAAGGAGTACAACAATTACTTGATAAAGAATCTTCGAGAGCTAACAGGAATTGGAAGGAATTAAGATCGATGAAGAATTTTTTTTTTTGTTTATCACTATTAAACTTTGTAATTAAAAAAAAGATTTTCTAAAAAATTAGATACCATTCCCTCCCTTCAGAGAAAACGATTAACTACATGGAAACATTATAACATGCATGCAAACAGCACTAGAGTATGTGACTCGTTATTGATATAATCAGTGAGATCATTATTATATACCTGGATAATTTCGTGTGTCGCATTATATATCCCTTGTCCTTATGACGGACGAGAATAATTCAATGCATAAAATATTACGCTGGTAAGAAAGTTTTGTCGTTTTTTAAGAAAAGATTAAATTATATACATTTAATCTTAAAAAAAGAAAACTATATTATTGGCCATTATTCTCTATAATCTTGCTCCATTTATCAACAGCCACATGAGGCCTGGATTGTTATGTTGGAAAACAATACCTTTCCGATTATATTGCGTTGGATGCAGTTCGCATATTTGTGCACGGTAACTAATCACAGTAGAGATCTCCTATGAGAGTTTGCTCGAATTCCAGCAACTTCCAGTGCACAGGGCCTCGGTAATCCCACCATATGCAGAGCATCAACTTTTGATGGTCCAAATTGGCCTTCGCAAGGGCAGAAGGCGGACTTCCTGGCATTACTTTGACTTTTTTGGACTGCATTGTTATACATAATTCACTTCTCTTCATCAGTAACCAGACGATTCAACAAGGGTTCATATTGCTGCTGTGCAAGCAGAGAAAGCAACCGAAATTCGGTCTGCGAAATTTTATTTTGCTTGATTTACGGGGGATCTTGTCGACACCACTTATAGACAAAGCCAAGCTTGTTCAAGTGGCTTTCTATTGTCGCATGGCTAGCGCCTAACCTCTCTTCGATCTACCTAGTGGTCAATAATGGTTCATTACCCACTAATGTCTTCAAGACGTCGTCATCAAACTCCTTAGGTCTTCCGGAGCGATAGTCATCTCCAAGGCTCGTGCCACCTGAACTGAATTTTGCATCCTTAAACCGTATGGACTAATAATAATTTTTTTATGTGTATAGGCTCTTTGATAAAAAGAAAACAACAAATAACAAGCCCAAAAAAATATCCGGCACTGGCTAACCTACCCTTACATATACAATATACATATAAAAATATACAATAGAAGGCACTAACAACACATAGAAAGCCACAAAAGGATATAATAAAAGGCAAATAAACAACAAATACTAAAAGAAAAATTACAAAAAACCTAATATAAAAGTAAGATACAAAGACACACCAAAGTATACACAGGCTGTTCCAGTTAAAGTCACCGATCGGGCAGCAAGTGATAGGTCCTCATGAGACAAACAAAAAATTGTATGGTTTTTCGAGATAACGGAGCTTGAAGATTTTTGCTCATTTTTCATGCTGAAGACCGTAAAGCTTATACCGAATATGATATGCGTACAAATCTAGTGCCTATTCACTCTTACTCCTCTTCGTTTAGGAGCTAGCTACGAATTTTCAAAATCCGAAATTTTGGTATTTTTTTTAACCTTTTTTCACGTAGAATGCAAATTTATCGAAAAAAATGTAGTTAACATGCACTTTTCCTACATAATTTGGAATCCCAATAACTTTCCCTTTAATTTGATATAAAGCATGTGTCCACCTACCCTGCTAGATCTCCAGATCTTACTCCATTGGAATTCTTACGGGGAACAGTGTACTCAGCGCAGAGTATCAGAATTGGGACTGCAGCGACGAAAATACGGGAGAGGCTGGCTGCCATAGACCTTAACCACGGAATAAGAAGGAGGTTACTATAATGCATCGTAAGCAACGGAGGACATTTCAAGTAATTTTTATAAAATATCACGTTAAACTGCGGTAGGTTTTTAAATGAGCAAAAAGTATTTTGGGGTTGTAGGAGTTTAATTTCTTTAAAATTCTTATTTTTATAATATTCCGCAAATGGTTTCCTTCAAATAATTTTACATATCGTTTCTCTACCATGACATGTTGTCCCCTTTGGGAAAGGTAACAAGATGGGCAATTTCATAAACATAAAAAACGGATGTTAATCACATGAATTTCGGGGAAGATTAGGGAATAATGTGAAAAATAAGAAATAAGTAGATTTTTGGCTTTCGCAAGTGACTGTATCTAAGTGGTGGGAGGTAGGTAAACATTGTTGATATTTTTGGTAAGGACATTGGGATTGTGGTTTTTTGGCGCAGGTTGTATGTCGCTACGTTGAGCAGATTAAAAGATCAAAATTCATTTTTGACCTTCCACTAGGAAACACCCTGTATACTACCAGATTGACGTCAAGGTTGGTAACTTGCGCCTACAATAAAAGGAATTATGGCCTATAGAGTAAAATTAATGAAAAACAAATTCAGTACGCCGCTACCAGAAACCTGGATCTCTGGCTGACATGTGATGCCAACGTACGTCATACCGCTTGGAAAAATGTTATCTGCAACTTGGGGGGACGTCACTTTACTATTGCGCAGTTCTATCCTACATGTGAAAAACAATAGCGTAAAGCCAACCTTTGTAGCTAGAAGTCAGATGGAAGTTATTGATGTCGCGATAACAACAGTTCTTATAACTCCGAACATTTGAACTTGGCGATCTTCGAGAAAGAGGAACAGTTCGAAAAAATCACTGTATAGAAATCCACAAAATACAGACCGGGAATCTGTTGGAGGTGCAAACTACAGCCTCAAACGACAGTGTAGTAAAATAAAATGTACAGGGTGCGTACGGTATTTGAGGACAAGTTGACATTAGAACGGATTTGTTCATATTTTTAGCAAAATTTATTATATTTCCATTAAATTTTTACATAATGTTAATTGACTCTTAGACTATAAAATTACTCAATGAAACTCCCATTAGCGGCAATAACGGACTCAATCCGGGACCGGAAACGACTGCATGCCCGAATCAAATGCTCTTTGTTCATATTGTTCATTGTTGTTGTTATGGCATCCTTCAGCGATGAAGTAGTGTTATGGGAATGTTTATTGGTCTCGATCTCAACTACGCCCCATACATAATAATCCAAGGGATTAAGGTCCGGGGAGCTATGTGGCCAAAAGTTTGGGGTGAAGTGGTCATAGAAATTATCGGCCATCCAATTTTGTATCGTTATGGCTTTGTGCGAAGTAGCAGTCTTGCTGGAATACGTATAGTCCGTCCCCACGTACACTATAATCCAGCGTTTGACAACTGTATCTAAAACCTCGATGTAGACAGCAGCATTAACTCGAAGCCCCTGCTGAAAGAAATGGGGTGGCATAACATGCCCTTCATTGCTGACACCTAAAACCATGACAGTTGCGGGAAACTTCGTGTGCATAACACGGGAAACCTCTGTAGGATCTGAGCAAAACCACCTGTCATTTCTCCGATTGAATTTTTGGTCTTAGTCGAAACCTTTTTCGTCAGAAAAAACCCACAAGATGTGAGGAACCTCAGGGTGCTTAAGTTTATTCAGGAGACGTTTTGCTCTGATAAGTCTCTGATCCTGAGTTTTTGCCGACATAAACTGTTCTCTACGCATAACGTGAGACTTATAGCGGAGCTCTTCGTGCACAACTCGACGGATCGGGCCCTTAGAGAGATCAGATCTCTCGGAATGGACCTCATGAACGTTGAAGGGTTTTCGTTA
>QYTT01078070.1:0-14432 GCA_006980735.1 Dasypogon diadema | reverse complement strand
ATACGGGTAGATTCTGTATAGAGGATGATGAGGCAGCAGAACACATTTTTTACCATTGCGAGGCACTATTCCACCATCGAAAGAAACATCTTGATATCGGTGTTCATTTCGTCAAACAATGTTTCCAGCTTAGCGTCCAAAACAATCATAGGCTATATTAAAACCCTTAATCTAGAATGAACCTTGAAACCTTGACCCTATGTAGTTGGGCTGATTGAAGACTTTTCAATCTCTATTCTATATGCAGATCTCCGGAAAAAAAGTTATAATGATAACTAGAATGCACTCCACTTCTTCTACTAATCCTTCGTATAAGTGGTAAAACTGTTCTAATTTAAGGTATTTTCCTAAATCCAACCAAAGCGCTATAAATTGTTTTAAATGAAGAGAATTTAACCCAAAAAAACGCCATAGCCATCTAAAGATGAAAAGTTATTACCAAGGAAAAAAAAGGAAAAAGCAAACAAATCAAAAGCACTTCTTAATAACGAATTCGAAGGATGCCTGTTATTTATTTAAAGAAGAACATCCAAATTTTAGCACCGGCTTTGCTAAGCTTTGCAGCCTACCTAAAAACAATGTCCTTGTTTGTCGAAATGTACCTGCAGAACAATATTTGTGTAAAATTCCTGAGAACTTTCGTCTCAAATTGAAAGCATTGGAATTTGATTATGCAAATCATATCCGGGAGACTGTTTTATGCGACTTACTTAAGGACGACATTAATCCTTATCCCGAGTTATGGTGGAAATTTGTAAATTGCAAGGTATGACATACCCAAATATGATTGATTGATTTTTTATGCTGTATATTGTTTTTACGTGCTCTAAAATTATTTGCTATGAGAAAATAGATGTCGTACTGAATAAAAAGGTTCCATAAAATATTCAGAATACTAAGCTACTGAAGAAGTGAAGTAAAACAAGTGAAAATGATGATGTCGTTTTTTAAGAGCAAGAAATCATATGTCGAGCAATGGATCTGCTTTTGAATTAAGAGGGTGGTAACCATACCATAAGCCTTGCTGCAGGTGTTTAGCTGCCAAAATTTCGAGATTTCCTGCAGCGCAGCGAGGGGAAAATATTAAAAATGAAGAATCTAAATCCATATGGAAAAGTATCACTATGCAATTAATTAACGAACGTCTTCTCCCTTTGGAAGAGATCAATTTAGATTTCAATGTAGCTTCAATTTGGTGTAGGTCAAAGTTTACAGAAGACTGCCTAAATAGGCCCAAGAGGAGCTGGAGGTGGTAGTGGTCACTCAAAATGGAGAGCAGCAAAGCTGGACATATTTAAGGGGTGACACTAATCCTTCGCATTCGCCTTAGTCTGACAAAGGAATTATATAAAATTATGGAGACCTGAAGGTTAGAAAATTATTTGGACCAACGTTTGATGGAAGCATGGAATTACTTTTGGAAACAGCATAATCAATATGGGAAACGAAGTCGATTTTTGAGTCTAGCTTCCCACCCAAAGCCTCACGTATTGAATTTAAGGTATATGTTGTCTGTACCAAATATGTAAACACAACTATAGCGTCATGCTTCCTAAAGAACAATATGACCTCGCATTTATTTACAACGAGTTCCAAGTCATTGTGCCCGCACCAAAAATAGAAAATATTTAAGTCTGTCTGAGGAGAAACACAGTCGGTAATATCAAAAAATCTTTATGTCGTCAGCATACGTTAAAATATTGAAGTGCTTCAAAAGATACACAATGTCATCAATTGAAAGGACAAAAATAGGACGGCCAAGATGTCTGCCTTGAGGCACACCAGACGTGGCCTTAATAGATACGATAGGTACAAAGAAATCCATTTCAACAGTAAATTTAGAAAGCCCAGTTTTTGCAATTTGAGCATAGTCTGTGTAAATACAGCCAATTTGTAGATTGTTATTAAAACCGGTTATTGTATTAGAAGTAAATTCTATTGTAGCTTATAACGTTTCCCAAATCAAAACGTTCCATCTCTTTCCTAAAATTTGCCTCCGTCTAAACTGTGCCGTGTGCATCATAGTATTGCACATAGATATTACATAAAAGAAATCACTACTTTAAATCCCCCCCTCTACCATTTTTCTTAGAAGGAAGCTCCACTGGGCTATGCTCCGAAAATGTCGCTCTTTTAATGACTTATGTTATGTCCCATTTGACTTGCAACACAGGAAACTCTCTCTGCAATTTGTAATCTAGTTAAAAATGAGCATTCGTAGATGTCTTTACATCAAGATATTGCAACGTGATGAAAAATTTGTCAAAACCTATATCTATGCAAAATTTCAATCAAATCAAGTTCTGTAAAGGTGGGGGGGTTCCTTACCGTGGGATTCTAACCAGATTGGCTAAATTATCCGTTCCACAAATTTGAAAATTTCTATGAACTTTCATCATCCTTTCGATATCACGTTGTCGATAATATTTCAACAAACTTAGGGTGATCCGACCCCTTCTAACAGAATCCAATTTTCAGAAGCTAAATAAATGTCCTTTTTAAACTAGAATTTATGACCAGACAGTTTCTAACGAACAAATGCAAGCAACAAGAGCAACTGGGTTTATCTTTAAAATACTTTCCATAGTCTCCTTTAACGTTTGCTTGTTCATCCGGCTAGAGGAAACAATATTGAAAAGACTGCCAAAAGTTTTTTATATAAAAGCTATGCTTTCTGCTAAAGTTGAGAGCTTAATAGGGTGGCAGGAGTCTATTTTGTTACCGCAATAAATTGAAGGCGGCTGAATATGCCAATGCATAAAAACATCCTGCTAAACGGGTAAGTTAACCCTACTACCCACGGCAGGTGGGAGTTGAAGAGGTCCAACTGAAAATGCGCATGATTCTGTATCGGCGAGATGGAGATGGAGATGCTTCTTATCCTGGCACAATCACCTGGCTGTTGTCAATATATAGATACTTACTAAGTTAAACTAGCTACTGAGATGTGCCACCCGACTGTTCCCGAACTGATACCATGGACATTTGAACAGTAGCAGAAGAAGTGTCGCTGTTACCAGTGCAGCGTACCTCCAAGAAGTGACAGTGGATGGATTTTCGGCAGTAGACATAAAACTCTCGGGAATCTCGGAGCTTTGGTCAGTCAATTGCTTACCGCCCACCAGACTGAAGCTTTTGCGAATTGTGATAACGCCGTGCAACATATATAGTGTGTCTAAAGTCGCGGAAGTTCAATAATTCATACGTTCGCTAATTAGGTCTGTGCTGGAGGGTTTTGATGTAACCGACCCGGAATATGTTTCCTACGGATGCATGCCTGCCTGTTGAATTTCGATCGTAGTCCGTGAAAATGAAAGAGTGATAAGATTTTAGTGATCTATTCATTTTTGCTATAGAAAGAGAAGTGGTAAACCAGAAATTTTTGGTAGTTTGTGTTTATTTTGCTTTTCTATTTTCGAGCAAAAGCAGTTTTCACTTCTATCTCAGATAGTGTTGGGACATTACACTAGCTCACACGTTACATACTAAATTTATCACAATAAATCGTTCGTTGACACGTGCACTCACATATTTGCGTTTGTTTATTTTTCTTCAGCTTTGTGATTTTTCAATGTATAAAAGTTTTGTTGGCGGCAACCGTCTACCCTCATTGTGTTCTTAGCTCAATTCTGACAATAGAGGAAAAGCGTGCCATTCAAAAGGTATTAATCCTTTGTTGGCGTTAGTTTTACTCTCTGGGTCTATTTGTTTGTGTGTTTTGTAATACTAATTTAGTGTAAAAAAAAATCCAGTTGATGAGTATACATTGCACGAAATTATATTCAATAATCGAAAAGCTGTTATTATGGTTTTTTTTGCAGAAAATTTGCGGGGAGCATAGCAGTGAAGGTAAATACTATCATAAAATGAATAATTGTTAGAATCTTATAACAGTGCAGGGAATTCGAGATAGTTGTGGATAAGATAAGAAGCATATCATAGGAATAGTTTTGCTACAGGAAATGGAATAGAATTCTTTATATGCATTAATTGCAAATAAATCTTAGATTTTATACTTTCATATGAGCCTAGTTAACTGCAGATACTTTTGCTTAAAATATCTTCATCTCGAAAAAAACTTCCTCAAATGAAAATAAAACCTTTTACATTAATGTGATCATCTTGTAACTTTTATACCTAACCTCTTGAATTCTCGTAGCAATGTATATCCTCCAAAGGCGTTTTGCCGCATCCGCTCTCAATCAATCAATTCTGTCGTGCATCAAGGATCCATCCTTGGACCATTATTATTTTTTATGTATATAAACAATCTATTCACTATTTTATTTTTACTGTCATCATTGCTCATTGACCAAACCATCTAAACCTTCTTTGTTAGGTCCCATGGTATTAGATAATACGCCTTAATTTTCTTGATAAGTACTGTAAAGATTCCATAGATAATCTTCTGATCTTTAAGGGGGAATACCACTCTGGTTATCCAAAAATCATAGGTAAAATTGATATGAGTTGTTTCATATAAATGATCAAGTAAATATAAGTAAATATAAATCCTTTATTATTACAAATTACAAATCCTTTATTATTACAAATTTGTGCCACAAAATTGAGTACAAGTGAATAAAATAAAAGTAATATGATGTCCTAGTAGCCATATTTTAAAATGTAGACGTCCTCGGGGAATCGTGTGGCTGTTGTAGGTTGAAACCTGAAAGAACACTTAAAATGTTTTTTTTTTTAAATTTATATTCATTGTATTAGCTAGAAGAAAATCCTAAGATTTAAAAAAAATATAAAGGAAACGTTTTGTCAGAGACCCAATACAACAGAAATGTGAAAATTTCGGGGGAAAATATGGGAAAATTATAAATCTTGTTTTGCGTACAGAAATTAAGTAAAAGACCTTTCGATTCAGGGTCCCATCCGGCCTTAAACCGAGCCTTTATGTACAAAAGTCACTGTGATCGTATCATAACAAACACAAATAATTACACAAAATAATTAACACATGTAGTTCAAAACAATACAGTCATCTCAAAATTCCACAATATATATTCACGCTTCACACGAAAAACACTAAAAATTTCCGCGGCTCGAAATTTCGTGACAAGTCGTGGTTCCACATATTCTCACCAACCTGAAATGGTGATTTCAGGGTTTTTTGAAGTTGGAATCCAATGATGGTCATAAAATTAAATTATGAATAAGAGGGTAAAAAACACAACCTTACTCACCTTGAGAAAAAGAGTATTGACATTTGGATTAAAATCCCAGAATCCAAGATCTAATTTTTTTTAGGGAATGCCTAAGCTCAGGGAACAAATCTATGATATACGCAGCACAGCTTAAACGGAAGGAGATTCCCTAATCTCCTGATTCCCTAATCTGAGGAAATTGAGAAATTTTAACCTGACAAATGTTGCAGCATACATAGACATGAAATTATTGTTATGCGAGCTCTCAACGACTTCGAAAATACAATTCTTGTCATTAGATTTGCCTCAACCACTGGTACCGAGATAAGTCGATAAACAAGATAAAAAATTAAAAATGAAAAATTAAATTTATCCGCACCGGTCCCGCATGGTCACCGCTGTTTAATAGCCTTCTTCTGTGTTTACCAGACTTTTATTGCCAGGTATGACTCAACCTATTTTTATTAGTTTTGAGTTGTAATGTGGATGAAGATACTATGTGAAAAGGGATAGGGGTAGCTTGTAGCGGTTTTTTTTTTGTTGTAAAGGGGACTTATTATTCTTTCGTATTAACTGAAAAACCAAATTTGGGTAAAGAAAAAATTTTGTGATAAAAAAGGATTTTTTTCGGAATTTTAACCTGAAAAAAACAATTTTTCCCAAAAACAGTACAGCTATTATTTTCTACTGAAACAAATAACAGGAAGGCTTACTAGTTTGAAATAGTTACTTCCGTTAGTTATTGTTTAAAATTATTTTTGTTCAAATTGGCCAGATTTCTAGGAAGATATAAGCAATTTTGTCTGTCAAAGTCAATAATTTATCGGCTCAACATTAATAGCCCCTATCTCTGAAACAAGACCTCACCTGGTAAAATGCCCAGAGAATTTTTTAATCAGCTCATCACGAGCAATAACGTGGTGTAATTGGTACTAGCTTGACATCGAACACCCTGTATATATATATATATAATTTTTTGTTTGTCTGAAATTTTTTAGAGCATAAATTTTATTGCGCCAGAGATTATCAAATTGTCCAATAGAGTACTATTTCAAATTCCAATGAATTTTTAAAATAAATATCTGAAACAAATTAATTTCGAATTGTATGATTCTGTGTTATCATTAAAGTAGAGAAAATTTTGAATATATATACGGTGAAATTGGAGAAAACCCCTTTTTCACATCCCTTAATACAATCCACTTCTACAGTGATAATGACAGGTATGTTGCAGTATTTAGAAGGCACGAAAATTATTCTCATTCTCCACGTTTTTCCCATATTTTATGGTCCTTCGAGCCGGATATTCTTTCAATCACTGAATTATTTCATTAAAATTCTTAATTAAAATAATTATAAAGTGACAATACAGTTCGGAATTTAGCAGAAAGTCTAATTACGGCAATCAGTTGCGTTGTAATGATTTAAGTCAATTTAAAATAATGTAAATAATTAGTTCTAAAAAATTGTGTTATGATTATGATATACATAACTTCCATGTGAAATATTTGAAATTTCTTGGAGAATTATGTGATGGACTATTAGAAAATCGTCCACTTGACAACGCAATGTCCAATTTACCGAATTCTGCAACAATTATCCATATTGAGATTGGACCCGAATAGACAACTCCCTAAAATTAGTTTTTCCAAATTTAATGGGGGTCATAATGATTTGCGTTCCTTTGGCGGCTATTTCACTTCCATATTCCAGTTGATTACTTACATGAAAGTTACCACCTATGGTTTTTGTTTTTCCAGGATAACGTTCCTTCGTAAACATAAAAAAGACTCGCTTGTTGCGTTTATTCCACTAGAATGACTTTTGAAATAACTAAGTAAATTTAATTATGCTTGTAGGAAGGTCTTCTTTTCAACCGTATATTTATGAATAGCGTTTAACTAACCATAAATATTCCGAATGGAACACATGCATCTACCAATTAATGTAAAAAATATTTTGATAAGTACTTTGGAAATGTTGCGTTTTTATCCGTCTTATCATATGCGTTGCGAAATGATACGATCCTTGCGGAAATATTGCTCTTTGATAAGATTTATCTTTGGAATTATTTTTTTTATTTGTGCCACTTTACGACTTTAATACTTTAGTGTGAATTACTAATATCTCATCTCATTTCTTAAGACATAAGTCAAAAGCGGACGTACGACATGTTTGGAAACTGGCGCGAATGAGGAAAGAAGTGAAAAGATTAATCCTCATAGCTCTCTTCTGGCTGGAATATCGAGCGGAGTAAATCAGTTTTTCCTCTCAAAGAAAGTTGGTGTAAAAGAAAATAAAGGTCTGAAAAGTGAAAAGGGACTAAAAGTAAAGTGAAAGTGAACCGAGCAATAGAAACTTTAATAAAAGAATTAGAAAAAAGAAAAGAAACTAAAGATATAGGAAACACAAAAGGGCTTGGTCGGTACGGAAGACACCACTGTTCTATTGATGCACCCAATTTAGACTAGAGGGATTTTTCCTCATGGAGATCCATCTTATGAGAGGAAAGTGAGGGAACGAGTGGAACAGCCGTCTCGGGTTGATCACTCACTGCATCGGTTTTCTGGGTTTTCGTCTCACTCTTGACTTTCTTTCTATGTTTTTCACACAAAGGTAATCGAAAAACTGAACAGTTCACTTATGTCAAAATCCCTCTCGTAAAAACCTGCATCAGTTAATACCTGCATCATGACGGCAGTAACGCAGGGAAAAATCCCCATAGTCTAAATCCGATCAATCCGATCATGGATTAAACACGTCGAGAGAAGATCAAGATCCATTCAAGTTAAGTATTTGTTGAAATCTATTGATTGTAAATGCATTGTGCCTTAGATCTTGCGTTGTGTTTGAATGTGGCTGGTTGATGGCGGCTAAAACAGTTTTCTAATAGATTTGCTGAATATGCTTATTCTGATGTCATTTTCTCAAGCAACAAATGAAAGATTATTCCTAATAGTAGGCGGTTTCTTTTTTTCTTCGAGTGGTGTAATATATACAGGTTTCGTGATCATCCTGCAATTGCGAAAGATCATGTGGCGCCAATTTTTTGTGTCTATAATTTTTCAGCCCATCTACTGTGCTAGCCTACTACGTATTTGGAGAGTAGGTAGCACTTGCTAAATGAATTTTTGTATATATTTCTCTCACGAAAGCTTTTTTAGAGAGGATGGCAGTGAACCTGTTGATAGGGTCCGGTGGTCGAGCAGGCTGAGGCGCACGTCTACAGATTTTCTCTTCTTTTGGCGTGGGTTCAAATTCTGCACAGGGCGCAGCGATATATCTGGGTACCAGTGGTTGAGGATATTCTATTGACGAGAATTGTACTGTCGAAGCCACTGGGATGTTACACGGTAATTTCATGCCAAAAATTGTGGCTCACTTGCAACATTTGTCAGGTTAATATCCCAACTTTCTCTTCATTGAAATTTTCCTTCCGCTGTGCATAGGGTTGTCCCCTGTCCTTAGGCAATATCTTAAAAAAAAACATAGGCGTAGAAATTTTAAGTTCTGGCCTACTATATGTATTTTCACGAGTGGAAGTGCTAAATATTACACCATTTATTGCGCTTTGTGCCGAAACAAAAATTGATCAAACGTGTTTATTTACGAATAATGGAAATGTTTCATTCTGCCATTGTTTCATAGGAGAATTATTGCCTTTGGTGTAAGGAGTTGCGTAGATTTCAGTATGTGTAAAGCGATTGCATTAAAAAGTTAAAAAATCTGACGAATGGAAATGTTGCGTTTAGTTATGTAACTCCTCATTTAATTCAATTAATTTTTTGAAGTTTTCATTAAACATATGGAAAAAAAGCATTTGCAAATATTAACAGAAATAACATAATACTGCAATTTCCAAATATATTCAAGTCATATATTGTTTGTGTCCTAGTATAGGGTAAGCTGGTCTAAGAGTTCGCATCCGATAAGAGTACGCAATGCCGACAGCCATGATGTTGTTTATGATACATGGCTAACTTCAGTGTTATTTTGAAGTGAAAGCTAGTGGGACGTGCTGTGCGAAAAAAATTGAGAAAATCTACAAAAACACAGAAATTACGCAAGTTTAAACATTTCTATCTATTTTCTCAAAAAATTTTAGCATTTTGAAAGTGTATTTACGATAAAACTACAAATATTTAAAATAATACGACTATGCGGCTCGATCGACAAGAAATTCCCCTTGAGGTCACAGTGAGAGTGTTCCGGTCGATGCTAATAGATGGCATTTCGCTTCGCTTGATTGATTGTTGTATGTTGTTGTTTTTGTATTCGACCTCAAAACAAGTTACAAAGAAAACATCACTAAGGACTACGAAAACTACTACTATGGGGGCTAAGAAAGCTTTCCAAATCCCAAAGAAGGCACCCAAAAAGAAAGTCTGGAAAAATGTCCACCATGTGGTGGAGTATACGTGGACCCACCACACGAAGACTGGATAGGATGTTCCAAATGCGAGGAGTGGTGGCATGAAGCCTGTACGAGCTATGAAGGAGAAAATATATTTATTTGTGACCACTGCAAGTAGCGTGGACACGAATTAGGAGATAATTTTTCCTGCGTACTCTTATCAACTCACATGCGTACTCTTATCCAATAGGTCTTGTAAGAGTACGCAATTACCACTTTTGTTATTTTCCTATTTTTCCAAAGATATGAGATAGTTTTATTATATTTCATGTTACTTTATGAAAGATGTGATTAATAAGTACAAAATATAAGTTACGCTGATTATCTAGAGTTATTTAATTTTATTTTAGAACAGTACGAACCTTAAGTGCGTACTCCTAGACCAGCCTACCCTACTATGGACGTTTGCAAATACGTATATAAAGTAAATCACTTTAAAATTTGCTGCTTGTCTCAGGTTTCGATTTGATTTCTGAATATCTGCTAAAAATGTAAAAGAATCTGATAAAGTCTTAAGGTTAACATATCCTTTTCCCTGTTCCTTTTCACGCCCTTAAATATGAGGTGTAAAGGTGAACATACCTTTTTCGTCATATTTCAAAATTACTTACTTCACGTGTATATTACAGTATAAATCTGGTATACTCAGTTATTGTGGATAGAACACCGAAACGTTTATAAAGATTATGGATATATTGAATTTTATAGAGGTGGGTTGAGAAAAATCCCTGATATGTTTATATATCACAGAAGTAAAGCATCATTTAGGTCGCCTTTCAATAGAATTGATAAAGTATGATTACATTATTCTTCTAGTTTTATCCATGTGAGTAATATAACGATTCTTTGCTGAAGGACAACACTTGAGCCTTGTATGAACATTAACAGACATAGTTCCAAACTTTTGATCTGCAAATAAAAACTTTTGTTTGTTTGGGTTCCTTTTTGTGTTTGCGTCTGCTGGGATAATAAAAGCTTCTGGTAGGAAAGTAGTTCAAAGTCAATTCAACACCACGGCATAGAGTAATAAGGCAAGAAATAATCAGCAGACACATAAAGTGTCAACAATATTGTACTTCTTTTACGCATCTTTAAACACAGAATAACGATCAACCAGAAAATGTTTTCAAAACCATGAAAGGATTCTTGAAAATGTTGGGAACGAACTTGTCGCTTTGAGCGACATGTGATAATGGCACACCGATGGTATCTATATCTGTAACCTGTGACCTCTGGAAAGGCGAATGTAATATGTAAGTGAAATTGATGATAACGAAGGACTGAAGGAATGTAATTCCATTCATATCCTTCCCATACGCTTAAATGGTTGGCCTTGCTTTTCTTACTTTCACAGTTCATTTGAGGGGGGATTTTCTGAAATTCGGAGGTTTATTACACGTTTGCATTTGACGTATATGTTGATGCGGAAATTATGTTGAAGATTTTTTCCCGCTTGGATCATCCCGAGGGTAAAAAAGCAAGAGATAAGCCTGAGCAGATAATTTACTTTTCCGTTTGTGGAAATTGAAAAGCAATAAGTTTGGAGTGTGAGCCAGAAGTAAAATTGACTTTCCAGCCCAAAATTATATATGTATATGTGTTCTTTGAAGTATGTTAAGAATGTTTGCCTTTGATTGGTTTAAATTGTCCTGACAGAAAGCAAAAAAATAAATAAATAATAATCATATCAATCTCTTTAGTTTGACGCTTTCTTTGTGATATTTAATATTTTTATAGGGTATGACGATGGGTTAAAAGAGTTCATGAATTTTAATGACGTAATGGAATTTCAGATGAAATTTAATTTATCGTAGGGGACAGAAATAAATATCATGTTTTTAATTTTCATGCTTTTATATAATTTATATATTTATATGCTTGAAGGCTCTTCGATTCTGAGCTACAGCCGGTTATATGAACTTTTTCGTTGATTTCACGTCTTGAATTCCTTCCTAAAATAGATCGTACGTGATAGATATGAAGTATTCAATACAGGATGTTTCAGAAGGAAAGAAAAATATTTTGAGGATGTGCTTAGAAGGTCGAAGTAAAAATAAATAAATGATCCAATATGCTAAACTTCAAATCTCCACCACTACGGAGATAAAGTTTTCTAAATTACTTTTGCTATTGAATACAGTAGAAAGGAATAATAAGTGAGCCGATAGATGCATTGAAACTGACGGCAATATTTTCGGAAATATTCAATAATTCAATTTTATTTGCTTGGATGGGAGTATCAGAACCACGAAAATTTTTAAATTAATATCATATTGCCGTAAAGAGGTACATTGCAGCAGTCCGCGTTGAGAATAATGCGTTAAAAAAAGTTTCAAATAAGTTAAAATTATAAATCTAGTCTTACAGTCCAATATGTCTTATGTGGTTGTAAAATATCTACAAATATTTATTATTTATAAACAATCTAAACAAATATTTAGATATTCAAATGACTTGATTCTAGTGAGTAAAACTTCATCTAATATTGTAGAAATGATAGGAAAATCGGGTGGATTGATAACATCGACTACTGAAGTACATCTAAGCTGGTCAAAATTTTGTTGTTGGGCATTGGAATTTCTAGTACGTCGGATCCCTTAAGGGTTGAGTTAAACCAGTGACATGAGAATAGTTCGAAAAGTTCGTCGACAGACGCGAATAGAAAAGGGTGTGTTAATAGCCTTTTTTTAAAATAACCCAATGTTTTCGTAAAACAGGCAATGAAATATTCAAAATTTCGATTTTAAATATTCATATCTCCGGAGCAGCGGGGGATGAAAAGAACTTGTGATCATAGAGGTACCTAATTTAGAAATAACAGGGTATTAAGTAAAATGCAGAAAATTTAAAATGGCTGTAGCTTCTTATTCCTTGGGATTTACCCCCCTCTCCCTCACGAAATTTTTTTCTCGTCTCAATAATAACTATCCGACCGGTTGTCACACATTCGTAGTTCACCCTGTATATTTCTTGACGGTGATGCCAAAGCCCTATAATGCTATGCACAGCCTTGACGGAAAATTGGGAGAAAAGGAAGTTAGGAGGTCGAGGAGAAATGTCGGTATACACTTTGTTTA
The DNA here is from genome assembly GCA_006980735.1 of Dasypogon diadema. Taxonomy (NCBI): domain Eukaryota; kingdom Metazoa; phylum Arthropoda; class Insecta; order Diptera; family Asilidae; genus Dasypogon; species Dasypogon diadema. The sequence goes on along the minus strand of QYTT01078070.1, from coordinate 1,785 downwards.
AACAATTGTGGCCTATAGTCGACAGGGAAGACGAAACTTCTCTGTTCTGCTAGATCTTGTTACAATTACATTGCAATTAGCTCGTCTCCAAAAGCACTTGTTGCTAGGTGGTATTAATTGTTTTCTCATCCTAATTTTGGGTTTTGTTGCAGAAAATTCCTTTACATTATAATAAAGAATTCTTTTCGTGTATTTAAATTTCTAAAAGGGTTGTAAAGAGCTGCGCCTCCTCTCTGGCGAAACCTCTGAGGAAAATATTTCAATTATCATATTCAAAAGGTATTTGTTCATTACTATAGAAATTCTTCCACGTTCAACCAGTTCCAGTTAAAAAACGAAAGGCACTCAAATCCTCTAACTACAGATCTACATATAGCTATCACTTCGATTCTAACTCTTATCAACGCACAACTGATCAAATATCCCGAGACAAACATCCTAAATCCATGATCGCCAATGTGGCTTTCGTTTCGGATTTCAACTGGCGATTTGATACGATTTGATTACGTTTGTTACCGACAGTCGGGAACTCTATCCTTTTAACGAAAATCTCATGATTTGGTCTCGATGCTTCCCATCTTATTTGGATTGGTACTTTCCTTTCTGACCGTTCCACTTTGGATGGTGTCATCTCTAACACTTACAATAGCAATGCCGGCGTGCCGCAGGGCTCTGTATTGTCTCCCATTTACTTTCTGCTCTTAATTAATAACCTCTTATCTTTTACATCCAATCTAATTCACAGTCTTGCCGATGACAGTACCCCTGATTTCGCGTACTCATTTGATTTCTGTCTGATTCCCGCGGTAATACCACTGATATCAATCGAGCACGCATGATTGAGTAATTTAACGATGAATTTAGTAAAATCCTCGCTTGAGATAGGGCGAAGCACGACTAGTTTAATGTATCCAAAACCCAAAGCTGTTTGACAGCTGTATCACAAACGGACGTCCAATCCCTCACCACCCCTCTTGCTCAAACTTTCCTAAGTTGTACATCTTAGGGGTTCAGGTATCCACTGATCTTAGTTGAGCAGATCACATCTTTGCTATAAAAAATGCGATAAAATGTATGGGCTTTCTATAGCGATACAAGAAATATTTCACTCTATTTGGGTCCGATTTCGCAATTTACTTAAAATTTCTTTAAATTGCGGTTATAATAATTCAAACACAAAGTGTACGTTTATTTTCTTATTATTTCGGAATGAAACAAAGCCATACAAATCACGTGGTAGGGACTAGTGAGATTTAAGGTGCACTCTTCAAAAACAGGAATGCAATGTTTTATCGTCATTAACTCCGGTTTTCGTTTGCTAGTGCATTTATAATATCTACCTTTCAATAGTCCTTTCATTACAGGATAAAAAAAATTTTATGTTTAGGTCAGAATCTCTACTGTTTTTGAAAAAATGGGTTTTGACCTTGAATATTTGAGCAGCAGACAACTCTAGTAATTCCCGTATTGTACTCAGTACAGCACCAATCCTTATGACCTTTCTTATTGTTGGAAAGACAATGTTATTGAATGACCATTTTGACTCCGCATTATCCTTTTGACAAAGTATCTTCTTAATAAAGTGTCATGATTTCAATGTACAATACGATCATGTGGCCTATTGGCTAATCAAATCAATTCTTCCACTGTTGAAAGCAACAAGTAATTCCAAATCAATTTGTACCTACTTCTTGAGGCGAATATTTTGCTTCCTATTTCTATCGTATACATTTCGCACTAGACAAATCAATTTCCTGGAAATGTACGTAATCAATCGAAAACCTC
>QYTT01078068.1:2911-12930 GCA_006980735.1 Dasypogon diadema | reverse complement strand
CTGCCAATCACGATCAACATTTTTCTTAGTCCATTCTAAACGTTTCTTGCACTGTTTATCGGTAACAAGGGGTTTTGTGATAGTGGGCCTTTATTTTATTCCACTTTCTTTCACTCTTCTACTTATTGTACTGACAGATACAACTTATTCCACAACTTTTCTTGAGCGTCCTTCCAAGTTGACTCGGTATTTTTCTCAATCTTTACTATCGCAGTGTCTTCATTTTTGGTGGTTGATCGGCATTTCCCTCTCTCAAGCAAATGATCTACATTTCCATGCACTTGATATCTCTCTGTCCACTTTTTAACGAACGACTGGTGTACTTTGTGCAGCTGCCATCGACATTTTTGACCCTTTAAGATGCATAACTGAAAAGACTACTTCAAAACGTTTCTTATAAAACTCACTTATTTTATTTTTTAACCTCACTCTCTGGAATTCAAAACACAACTTAGGAAACTAGACTAGTGCGCATTAGCGCGGAAGGTAGATTACAATTTGCAATGAGTCATAATTATTGGGAAGTGGGGTAAACTTTTGTGGCGCACACGCTGTTGTGAAAATGACTGTATAGATAAAGATGTTGAAATATTGGGAAACATGGATATTAAATTATTGGAATAAATATAATTTAGTACGTCAAGTGGAGTTGTGTATTCATAAAAAAATAAAGGCAGCGATTCTAACTCATCAAATAGATCTTCCCCGTCAATATCCGATCTACTTTCAGGTGTTAACTTTTCTTCTAAGTTGAGTAAAAAAACAATTTACTTCTCCTTTAAGAAAAAGTGATCATTCTTCTCTTTCAGATATATGTAAGATTTGTATTAAACTTATTCGTGTCTCTCTTCGAATTGTTTTCGTACTTTCACGTTTTTTACTGCTGCGTGGCAGTCTCTTTCGGAATTCTTGTTATTTATGTTCGATGATCTAAATTGGCTTTCATATCGCAAGTCGCAAGCCATATGTGTCGAAAGCTGTATGAGGTGTATTTTGTAAATAATATTGGTGCCTATATTTTGATAGGTATAATGAATGTTTGTTAAGTAATTTTCAAAACTGATTACACATGGTATGTGTAGGTATAAGACGATCAGTGCGCCCCCTTAAACCCTGCGCTCGGTTGCCACGCACCCCACGCACCCCTTGCACCCCCGGGTAAAGACAGCCCTGGAAGTGTTTGTAAGTGCATTGCAGATTTTTCCATCGATCATGGTTAACTTAAGATCGTGTTTCACTATCCCGTTTTACCACCTGGAGTTATAATAGTTGGAGTAAGGAGAGATATTTGTAGTTCAATGTACTCCTGCTCGGCCTTGCTCATCTCCGGGGTTGCTTTTTCCAGTTGGAACCGCACAGGTCTGCAGTAACTAGTTGATGCAGCACAAGGATTCTGCCAAACGATCTTCTTTTCTGACTCAGGACTTGCAGGAATAAATAGTTGCAATGGGACGTACGATGACATAAACACATCGCTGTCACTAAATTCTCCCGAACTCCTTTGCTTATATTCGAATTGGCCGCTGTTTCCATGAGCGTTAAATTGGAGAAATCTCCTCCTTGAATCGCCGCAAATACGTTTTCCTGTGGTAGTACAGACCGGAAAGTCATATGATCCAGAAGACCCTGAAGACTTACTTTCACTGATGATTCGGTGACAGTTGCGCATCATTCACATCAAGACAAGTTGGCTCTAGGTCGCAGTCGTCTGAATAGATCTTAAATCATGAGCTAGTGCTTCATCGAGACTCACCAAGCTTTGCAATCGCGTTTTTTTTGTTTGCACTGCCTTCTTTTTGTTTGCTGTTAGCTTGCTTGATTTATTTTTTCCAAATGGAGCGGGTGGCAGTAACCTAAGAAAGTTGATTATTAATAGTGTTATATTATCCCAATCTACAAATTAAAGAAAATATAAATTTCAGAATAAAACATACATATTTGCTTCTATACGGTTTCACTATTTTCAATTTCACAATTTAATAATTGATGTTTCAACTAATAAATACTAGATTTTTAATTTTAAAAGCATATCGCATTTTATTTGAATGTAGAAGGAATAGTTTTGTTTTGATTATACAAAACAAAATTATTAAGTTCGTAACTTATTGGGAGTGATTGAATTTATTTAGCACTTAGTGTACCCAGACTGTGAGCAAATATTCTTGCCGCAATTGTATTTTTAGGGGCGTCACTAAGGCACTTCGAAATTTTATATACAGATCAAAATCATGATACGGAAATTTATGCAAACACTTTGAAAAAAACTTTTCAGAACAGAAAATTCAATGTAAGGATTTTTCAGTAACAGTTGGAATTTTTTCGTGAAAGGGCGTAAAATAAAAATAGTATTGCCCATATTTTTTTTAAAGGATTATCATTCTGGGTTGAACAACGAAAAATCCTTTCTGAAAGCCAAGCTGGCTTTCGAGTCGGCTACTCAACCGTAGATAACATTTTTAATTTAATAATATAATTAAACTAACACAATCTATGAACAAGAAGAAGTTATATGCTTTTTTCATAGACTTTAAATCGGCATTCGGTACTGTAGGTCGAAGTGTATTTTTTTACAAATTATTCAACCGTGGTGTATCTTATAGAATGTTTCATTCTTTAAGAGCTCTATAAGAACATAAAAGCACAGGTCTGGGAATTAACCTTTCCGAAGGTTTTGAAACTGCTCGTGGAGTTAGACAAGGTTGCGTACTGAGTCCGCTATTGTTCGCCCTATTCATTAACGATTTAGAAAATTCTCTTGATATAGGTCTCATATTAGGAGATATCGAAATAAAAATATTATATGCAGACGATATTGTCCTAATAGCTGATAGCCCGTTTAAGCTCCAGGGGATGATAAATAGCCTAGAGAATTACTGTAAAATGTGGAGCATTGTAGTAAATTTGAATAAATCAAAGATTATGATTTTCGAGAGGGGAGGTGGCATTAGACGGCAGGATGAAATGTGGTATTTTGGGGGTAGTCAAATAGGAGTTGTGAGGAAATACACTTATTTAGATACTAGCTTTTGCCCGCGACTTCGTCCGCGTGGAATAGTTACTTTGGGCAGCCTTTTTTATTTTAGGATACCTACTAATGTTTCAAATAATACAAATATAAACTAACTGCAAACTGCTATGATTTACTGTAAATATCTTATTTTAACACATTTTTATAAACTACGTTTTTTGTTTTTTCATCCTTTGCTCGAACTACGCGCTAGATTAGAGTTGCGTTTGCGAGGCATATCAGAAGCATAAATAATACGTTGAAATAATAAAAATAAGCAAAATACCTACCAAAAAACTGGAAGAGCTTTATATTAAACAGAACTACTGTATTTTACCGGAGAACATTAACGAAATCAAAAAAAATCCTGTAAAGAAAGTGAAATCGTTGCAACGCAAAATTGTAATATTCGCATACGTGCGACACACTCGCCTGCTCTCACGTGTCTGCCCGTTCGGGTGATGCCACCCTACTACATAAAGTGTAAATCTAGTACCTTTATACTCTTTATAAAATCTTCTCGGTAGTAATTACAATCTACTACCAATTGCATTTCTGAGCGTAATATAATAAAAACAAAGAAAACGAATAAACTTAATGTAAGTATGGTCGAAAACATAATGTGTGCTTGAGAGTTCTACTGTTTTCACGAAGACGTTATATTTTTTCTCATTTTTGTTAATTTTAAAAAAAGGGAAACCAACTTTATTGTTTTTGTTGCCGTCAGTAAATCACTAAAACCCCATTATACGAATGTTTTTCTTTTACTATCTACGAAACGAAATTTACTCCCAATTTTTCCGCAATTTACTACATGCTTTCTATCTTTGGGTGGCATCAGTGCACAATTAGTAATGCTTTCCGCACTACGCTGCGCCGCGCCGCCGCCGAGCCATAACCGCCGCGTACATTATGTATGGCGCCGTGCACATTGTGTATGAGTCCCGCGCTCGCGACAAGTATATGTTTAGCCGACAAATGTTTAAGTATTCCGTTTTTCCACACATGTCTCGGGTGCATTTCCTCAACATGTATATCTCTCCAATAAATATAGTAAGCATAGATAGATTTGTTTGGACTTCCATAAGAACTTTCATCCCCTATTTCACCCCCATGTAGGTCGAAATTTCAAAAACGCTTGAGTAAAAAGTTTATTTCTAAATACAAAGTTTCATGGTTTTATCTTCAATAATGACGGACTCCCATACAAACTTTCATCCCCTATTTCAACCCCTTCAAGCCTTTGTTCGCGACAAAAGGTAGCCTATGTCCTTCTACAAGGTCTAATCTATCTCTGTACCAAATTTCATCAAAATCGGTTCAGCGGTTTAGGCATTATTTCAAATTTATAATATTACTATGGATTACCGAATAAATATGTTACTGAAATTACATCAAAATTTCTAAGAGTGTAGCTTGTCGGCACCTTGCGTGGCCCGGGATATTCGTGATTTTATTTGTATAGTATATCCTTCCAGTATTTTTAATTTTGCGGCTTCAGTAACTGCCACCTGCGAAATCTGGAAACGAAATTTTGAAATAGAAGCCGAAATTTGTGAAATAGAAAGTGAAACTCTGGTTTTTGAAAGTGTGAAAGGCGTCTTGAAGAAAATATTAAATTTCGCTATTTTATTTTATTTCCTTTTAGTTGTATACCCTCTAAAGTTATATTGTATGAATACAGGCGAAATTTTATAATAATTGAAAGTTAAAAATTCCCGGTAAATTGTGTATGAAATAGTTGCTTGTCTCATCTGTTGTATACAAGTATACAAGTTAATGATTTTAGTATCAGCAATAACCACCCACATCTTATAGCAACAGGACCTAACAGAGCGGCAGTTTCGCAGTATTATCTATTTGTTGATAGTAAGCTTATCCCATTGCCTTTTGAGTATACCTTTTTGCATACAATCGATATTTTATTCAAATCATTTTATGTTGGAAAACCAAAAAAGAATTATTCTTTTTCTGGTTTACCAAATGAGTTACAAGACCAATTTATACAAAAGTTTCCTCAGTCGAATGGTTCTATTGATATGATTGAGTCGTTTACTACTGTTTGGTTAGAAATGGATCCTGGGTTCCATTCTTTCTGTGCGTAAACGTTTTCCCCGGCTAGCTTGGAGAAGGTGTGGGGTATTTTATGCGCTGGGCCTAAACACCTGGGCGACACGCAGTTTTGTCACCTGAGACCACGAACTCATTAACCCAAAAGGGGTAGCACAAGATCTAAAACAAAATTCAAACCCTTTTTACACTTCTGTATTTCAAAACCGAATGTACTATTAAGATTTCACAAATATTTTGTTAAATACACAAATGCACTATGTTGCACTTTCGGGATTAACTTTGAATAGAAAATAAATAATAAAGGTGTGGAAAACGTTATTGAATTAACTTTGTGGACACTACTAACCCCGATTACCTAATGGCCAGCAGGGTATGCACACTGTGGAACCAATGAAATATTCGCATTCGTGGACATATTTGGGAAAAATGAATTCAAAACATAGAAAATATTGAGGAAAGGGTACTTATCTTTTCCTCGAGTCAAATTTGCGTCCTCTCCTGTTTCAGCCTCCTTACACCACCACCACTAATGACTTCTGGCTGACTTCAATAATGGTTCTTCCTCGTACTTCTTGTCGTAAGTTTTACTGATTTTGTTTTATTTTCCATTACTCGTTAACTTGTCTTCAAAATATATTTTTTTTCCTTTTCTTAATAATGTTCTACTGACCGCACTTTCTTCTTCCACCAAACCTTTGAAAAGAGACTGAGCGCTTCACCTACCGAAGCTTTTATTGTAAAAGGGCTACTATTCGCAATTCCGCCCCCTATTCCGTGAACTTTCTCGAATCGGTTAAAATCGGTTCAAAATTTTTGATTTTTTTTTCTTCCATTTCCTCTTAAAAAATGTTCTTCGTAATTCTCTTAGCTCTCTGGTTATTTGGAAAAAATTTTCCTTTACTTAGTTCCGCAGATTTGAAGTTAAAAAAGCGACAGGTGACAGATGACATATGACCTCGAGAGTGTGTCATTTCTTCCAGTTAGGTATTTTCGGGGCGGAGGGCATACAAAATTATTCTTCGGGTTACGCCCAGTCCATTTTTATAGTTTTTATGCTCGGGACAATAAAGTTCGTCTCCATATTTGTCAGTGTTTTGTGTCGGTTGTGAGGTTAAGTGATTTTTGTTATTCGTGTGGTATTTGAGGTGTAAACCGAAACAGGTGAGTTAATTTTTTAATAATTGCGTTATTTAAATGTTGACCAGTACCATTTCCTCATTTCAGGAATCCGATTTTGAGTTCCTCTGCAACATTTAAGAAAACTAAAGTAAGTAGAAAAATATTTTCCTAATTTGTTACAATCTAACAAACTTACATCTAATTCCAGGTTCCCATACTTCTGTTTTATTATTACAAATATTGCTCCGGATATAATCTTGGTATATCTCAGGATGCGGCAGTGGACAGAAATCAATCCTTTGCAAAGACTGATTTGCTCCTTTCTCTTATAGGCGAAGTAGTTTGTCATCCCCAACGACAAGGTAGGTAAATTTTACTTTTATTCTTCCAGTCCGAGGTGTAACTGACTTCATCGGCGACGTGATCCCACAAGGAACGTGATCTCGCAAGGAACGAGGAGCAGAAAACGAAGGACGAAAATCATATTAGAGGACTATAGGTAAGCTTTCTTTCCAATGAGTTTCTTCGTTTTGCCCTGAAAGTTAAAAAAAAAAAAATCTTTTGCAGAATCATTCCAATCAATTGAAAAGGACCAGGAAAACATACACATAAACAGCTAATGTCTTTTATTACCTTTATGCGAAGCTTTACTCAATAATTCTTTATTGTAGATAACTTATTCCGCAGGAATCCTAAAAACGAAATGTTTAAAAAATTTGACAAAATTAGGAATATATTTCACTTAGACGAAGAATCCTACTTTTATGTATTAGTTTATAATGTTCTTTGCTTTGATGAACAATTTAACAGCTATAAAATTGAAGGAACTAATGGATATTTACTTATTTATAAATTTTTACGATTTGAAAATCAAAAAGCCTTTTGAGAGCTATAATGTGAATAAAACGGATTAAATTTTGTCGTCTTATTTTTCAGAAAAATTAGTTGATTTTTTTTTGAGTACACTGAGAAAAAAATCGGTATAAATAGCACAAGATTTGTTATTAGTTTTACAAGATGGCTTGTCGCTATTAGTCCGACATGGTGGTAAATAACTTTTTAAAATACTCCTTGTTATTTTATAATACCTTGCAGATTAATAAGAGGTTTTTACTTTAACAATCATTGTCATTTTACAAATTCAAATCTTCAATTTTCTTGTCAAGTTTTGGATACATGTGACTAGAAAGTGTGAGAAATGAAATTTAAAAGTGTATTAGAAAAATGGTTTCTCTTCAATAAATTTTACTGTTGGTAATTAATATTTTAGTAAAATTTATAAACGGAGATTGTTTCTAGACCATATCCTATCTAATACATTGTTAAAAGTGTCCACATTTTCTAGATATACATATATCCATAGCTTGAAAAGAAAATTTTATGTTTTTTACAGTGCAGAATATAGCAAAATAACAATTATTGAATTTACAACTTCTTATTACCTAAAAAGTACTCTAAAATAACAACAAATTTTCGGCGTTTTTAATTATATTTAGGAAGAAAATAAAAAAATATTTAAGGCTATGTCTAAACTTCATTTTATTTTAATTTTAAAATATTTTCTAATAATTTGATAGAGGTAAATGTAATGTCTTTTTGATAACATATGTTGTAAAAAAATGCTGTATGAAAAGCCTAACTGCTATAGGTACAAGGTTCTGGATAATTTAAATTAAATAACTGGAAAGTTTTAAAACAATTGCCTTTACAATACTGAACAATTTGTATTTCGTTTTATCAAAATAAACTAAAATTTCCTGGGGGTCCAAAATATCACCAATAACAATTATAAAAGGTTGGTTGTTTTGGCCCCGTTCTTGTAGAAATTTCATGTGATCTTTGAGGTCTGCAATTGTCGGTGAGATTCAGCAATGGTGTGCTTGATTAAAATCTTCTTTCCTTCATTTTTCTGTACACTCTTTGAAACGGCATGTAAGATATAAAAGGTTGCAGCATGTCTTCCATCTATATAATAACAAATAAAATAGAAACCTGTGTGTTAAATTAAGTAAGGAAGTATATACGTATTTTCTGTTAATGACCTATGGTCTTTCAGGCGTTCGAAAAGTGAAAAGTGAAAGCTGAAAAAAGTCAGAATCAATCTGCAAAAACAAATTTTTTTAATTTTCCTTTTTGAATTTTCATTCAAAGATTAGCAATTTAAAACCATCAGTGTTAAAATACTGAGGCCACGACTTAAAAATTTCCCCCGTACTCGTACAACTTTGAACGAAATCTATTCGTAGTTTAGTGCAATCCTTCTTTTTAAAAATATTCTTAGCTAATTAGATATTAAATAGTTTAATGTACAATATTTATAATACTAACTAACTAATTAACTAATTGACGTTGCTGTAAAAGTAAGTCAAAAAAAGTAACACAAAAACTTAAGTCAATAATACTTACGTTTTTTTCAATTTGAAGTACAACTTCAGAACTTTTTCCGCGCATAGAAAATAAAAACTTCCAAATTTACTGAGAAATAACGAAATTCACTGAATTTTTTACCACTTAAAATTGACTTGTCTTCAGTACACTGGTTTTTCAAAGAATGATGGCAGAACTCTTTGACGCCGTTTCAATACTTCAAACCGCAAAAATTGACAAGATCTGTTATAATTTAAAAGTTAACATGTCAAACAACAATTATCTTGTTACAATAGCTAGACCGGTGTATAAGATTCGGATCAGTTGACAATATTTTCAAAATTTATAAGATTCTGCTTAACTTCATATTCGAAATCAATTTTTTTGTCGAAATGTTAACAAGACTCTTATAATTGGTACAACAATTATTAATATCCTTATTACTTCACATTCATATTTTTCGAAATTATTATTCAATATGAATTTCTTGTTATATTTACGGTAATGCTTGTTATTCGTACTTAAAGACAAGATCTTATAAAAGAAATTTTCTTCTATAGGCAATTTCTTTTATTTATAACAAGTTTACCATTTACAAGAACTTATAAAAATTTCCTGCTCATTTTTGATAAGATTAAAAGTATAATATTAAAAAGGAATGGTTATTTGACAATATATATATTATTATAATATTCGTTTTGTATTTACATTATTTTTGATTAGAAATTTAATCCGATCAATCTTGTAACAGTTACCAGGCGATTTTTCTCAGTGTATATAAATGTACGATATTATATATAAATATCTTATAAAAAATTTTGATATTTTGCTTTGGTAACAATACCAATTGCTGTGTAGTGAAAATAAGCCAGCAATAGATTTTAATAATCGTAAGTATTACTTTTAATATTCATATATTGAACTTTAATACACGTATTATTACAAATCTATAATCTGAATTATTATGTTTTAATCCGTAAGGATTAAGTTGGGTTTAATCACAGTTACTGTGCTTTAATCCTCAAGACTTATATCAACTTTAGTTTGTTACTGTCATATTTTAATTATTAAGTATTGAGATCAATGTAATTTCAACATATTGAATTTTAATCCTTCTGAGCTTAAACTGTCTTATTTAATCTTTAAGGAAGGTTAAAATTGAAATCAATTTTGGTGTTGACTATTATATAAACCAAATTTTATTGAAATTTAGCGCAAAAATGTTCACCGTGTAAATTAATTTTTTAAATCAGAAGAAGAAATTTGTGGAATACACAGAGATATGGTGGAAGCTAATAGTTATGTAAACATGGGAGTGCAGTTGTAAAATCCTTTAATATTCAGTTTTTGAAAAGTAACAAATTTCACCAATCAATTTGTGTACATATCAGAGGCACACCTCTCCATTTATAGAAACCATAACTCCTCATAAAATTTAATTTGAATTTTTTTT
>QYTT01078067.1:0-17596 GCA_006980735.1 Dasypogon diadema | reverse complement strand
TTTTTTTTGCCTTTGCAATCTAAGATGTTGCCAACTTGGTGGCCAAGTCGGGGAAAATTCTGAATTTTAGGAAAACAAATAATTTATTACTAGGCGAGATATTTCTGCCATTTGATGGATTCATTAAGGAGAGTGGAACTCTTCTCTACCGACGAAAAGGAAAAGGAAAATGAAGGTAATGATGTTTGTCAAACGAATCGAAGATCATAATTTACAAAGGTGAAGCTCCCGAGGCGACAAAAGTTATGAATCCCCCTTAAGAATTTCTGCGAATTGTTTTTGACTTCTGTTCAGCAAGATTATTAATCTAGTTCGGCTTCGTTTGGAAAACATTGACCAGGGTTACGAGACTACCCACAACCCTGGAAAGTGGAAAGTAGAAGTTATTCGATTATCATTTTAATTTCTTTAATTTGTTAATTCTTTGAAGTAAGCTTTGTAATTATTCAATTCTAATTTATCGAAATTTTCTTTGTATTAAAAAATGTTTTTAAATTAAGAAGACTGGAATTTTTGATGTAGATCCTTGCAGTTTATAAAAAAAATGAAAATTCTGGGTTGATTTTACAGATAACAAGAAGAGTTTCCCCTACTATCGAAAAAAGTGGATTGAATATCAGCTCATTTTTATTGCTCTTTTATCATCATAAACAGAGTCTAAAGTCTACAAAAACTCCAATACTACAATTGTTTTACAATTAGACTTGTGTCAATCTCTAGATTGTGCGAACAGTTAAAATACCTTTTACAAGTTTTGAATAAAAATTACGACTCCATGTAAATTACAAAACGGTAATGGAGTCATTTTAAATCAAATATGTCGGAATATTTATCTACATCCAGATCCGTGCCGACGGATGGATCTTTAATCCATCAAAATATTAACTCTGCGGGTCATGAGCTCCAAGATGCTGATTTCCTATTATGGAAACCCAGTATATATACTTGTTCAGTTGTACCGGTTTAAAATATGTTTGTTTCCTAAAGATATTGATGTAGATAAACTATTTCTCATCCTCTGTCACTATCCTATCTGAAAATGGTTGAAAACGATGTTGTACAATAAATGCGGAACATGTGGTTATTCGTCTGATGTAGAACGTCCAGTTCCTTCGCTATTACTGTGGATTGTTCTTAAGTATCCTTCCCAGGACATTATTGTCAATAACTGCGGGTCGTTCGCTTCTAGGTTCATCTTGAAGCTCAAAATTCCTTGCTCTGAACCTATCAAACCGCTAACGAACTGTACGTTTTCTTCTAGCGTTCCCCTCGAAAGCTGCATACATATTTTTAGTCGCGACCGGTACGGAATTTCGTAATTGAACTTTTTACAACATGCAATGCAACACTAGTTTTCGGACAAAACTTCCTGGTGGACCCAATATAATGTCACATTTGGCGCGCAGATTCAGTACTGATTGGAGTGTAAGCATATTCGATGTAATCGGCCTTGGCTACTATGCAGAAAAGGAAGTGTATTCTGGAAATGTCGATTGGCCTCCCGTTCAAAAACCTTGCCCACAGTACACAGTCTATAAGATTTAGGACTAGTGATATGGTCGTGAAGATTGTCCACCATCCGATTTTGGTTAGTCACAACTTTTTGTGTAGGTTGAGCAAACAAACTACTTAGACACATGCCGCTTTTCTTTCCGCACGTTGTCTACTCAGGGATTGTATATTGTTCTCAGTACCTTAATGTAGCTAGTTACTAGCAGCATCAGGGCCATCTTAACCATATTGGGCGCCGGGGTGTGAAAATCACACTGCGCCCCCTTGCCAACAAAAAAAAAAATTAATTTTTGTGTTCCATTTTTTTAATTAATATGTAGATAGTAGTTACTCTACAATAAAATTAGGTACATTTTCAAACATCAAATTTAATTTTTCTAGCTTTTAAATTGGCAAACTTTTTAATGATATCGTCTGTTTTGAAAACAAGAGCGTGTACGCGATAAATGAAGCACAAAGAAGTTTTTGTGTTCACTTATTGGATTTATTGAAAGAGTGTACGAAATATGTTTTCGCAATAACATTTAATACGGTATCCAATCGCCATTATTATTAATACTTAAGTGACATCTTCGTTTACAATTTTCAACCAGCTTTTGGGCATACTCCACAGGCAAACTTCTCCATATTCTCTGTAGATGCAGTTTGAAGCTTGTAAATCCTTTTATTTCTTTTTTTCTTATCTTATGCTTCATTAAAGCCCACCCCTTTTCTATGGGGTTCACATCTGGCGATTGGGAAGGCCAGCCTATTGTACGGATATCATTTTGTGTTTTCCAATTCGTACAAAGTGTATTTCTATGTTTCAGATCGATGTCGTTGAAGAATTATTATTAATTAGTGTTGTTTCGTCCGTACAACATTTCTACACACTCTAGCAGCCATTTTTATACAATTCAACCATTTTCGTTGCATTCAGATTTTCTGTAAATATAATCAATTTCCTAAGCTATGAACTTTTAATGCGTGCTTTACACTCCTTTGAAGAACTACTTCCCCCGTTTTCGACCAGGCTTGTTTTTCCTTAACCAAAAACTGGACTCGTCAGTGAAGATAACATTCTGCCAATCACGATCAACATTTTTCTTAGCCCATTCTAAACGTTTCTTGCACTGTTTATCGGTAACAAGGGGTTTTTGTTTTTTTTGTTTTCATTCCACTTTCTTTCACTCTTCTACTTATTGTACTGCCAGATACAACTTTTCCCGCAACTTTTCTTGAGCGAATCTTCAAAGTTGATTCGGGATTTTTCTCAAAAATCTTTACTATCGCAGTGTCTTCATTTTTGGTAGTTGATCGGCATTTCCCTCTCTCAAGTAAATCATCTACATTTCCATGAACTTGATATCTCTCTGTCCACTTTGTAACGAACGATTTAGATGTTTTGGTGTACTTTGCTGCAGCTGCCATCGACATTTTTGACCCTTTAGGATGCATAACTAAAAAAAAGTACTTCAAAGCGTTTCTTATAAAACTCACTTATTTCATTTTTTAACCTCACTCTCTGAAATTCTAAACACAACTGAGGAAACTAGACTAGTGCACGTTAGCTAAAGGAAGGAAGATTACAATTTGCACTGAGTCATAATTTTTATGACGTACGCGCTGTTGTGAAAATGACTGTATAGGTAAAGAAGATGTTGAAACATTAGGAAACATGGACATTAAATTATTGGAATAAATATAATTTAGTACGTCGAGTGGAGTTGTGTATTTATAAAAAATAAAGGCAGCCATTCTAACTCATTAAATAGATCCTCCCCGTCAATATCCGATCTATTTTCAGGTGTTAACTTTTCTTCTAAGTTGAGTAAAAAAACAAATTTACTTCTCCTTTAAGAAAAAGTGACCATTCTTCTCTTTCAGATATATGTAAGATTTGTATTGAAGTTATTGGCATCTCTCTTCGAATTGTTTTGTCATTTGTTTTTTGTTGCGTGGCAGTCTCTAAATTGGCTTGCATATCGCAAGTCGCAAGGCGAATGTGTCGAAAGCTGCATGAGGCGTATTTTGTAAATAATATTGATGTCTATATTTTTATAGGTATAATGAATGTTTGTTAAGTAATTTTCAAAACTGATTACACATGGTATGTGTAGGTATAAGACGATCGGTGCGCCCCCTAAGACCCTGCGCCAGGGTGCCATGCACCCCTTGCACCCCCGGGCAAAGACGGCCCTGAGCAGCATTCACCCGACGATTTTGTGAAAATAAATGCGATAGTATAATATGTCGTTCGCTACTCACCACTCTTGAATCCACTAGAGTTGTGGGAACTTTATATGAATAACATGGTGGATACACACTCAGCTACGAATTATCCTGTTGATCGTTGGATCCTGGTCAAGAGTTTTTTCCTCAACATATGAGCCAAGAAGAAGATGTTCTTCCTTATTTCTTGTTGCTTTGTTCGGTACAGCAATTGTTCCTATCTTTATTACATACAATTTATATCGAATGTTCTCATGCCCTACAGTGCGCAGTGTACTCCCAGAAAACTGGAGATTTCTGGCAATTGCCCACCCCCGCATAATTTCTGCGCCTCCTGTACTAGTTGTGGTGTACTCATACTGTTCGAACGGCGTTGATATTTTTTGTGCTTGGTTTCAGGAGTCACATTCTCGCTGCTAATTTTTCTCACATTCAGGTAGGAAAACTTATAAATTATTATTTATCTGGACCCCCTAAAAGACGTCGCTTGTCGAACACTCTTTTATCGCCACTTCATTGGACATTGTTCTAGTAAAATCTTGCGTTGCGTTGAGTTTCTATAAGTTATAGGCCTTTCTCAAAGGCTGTAAGCTGTAATGACTTATAAAATTTCCTTTGAACTTTCTTTGCAACTTAAAAGGAGTGAGGAATGCCAAAATGGAAGGCAAACCTTTTATACCATTTCCATGAAAAATTTGAGGATAACACTGTATTTCTTACCAGTTTTCGTGATTAATATTCACTAAAGCGACACACAAAATCTTAGTAAATACCCCTAAAGCAAGTAGGGGATCAATACTGAAAGCCTCCAGTTCAACAACACTTCAGTGTCAAGTGTGGATCGCAATTATGTTTCTGATGAAATGATAAACAGATAAAAAGCTCATGTGGCTTACATAGGTGTCCTGGGATATTTTCCCACAGACACGTTTCATTGGCGATTAATAAAATTTCGTTTATCACCTTTTCCCTGCTGAATCATCCTTTTGTAAGTTCGGCAGGGTGTTAAGTGCGCACCCGGGTTCAAATAAAAGTGTTTACTACAAGGT
Organism: Dasypogon diadema; assembly: GCA_006980735.1. Lineage (NCBI taxonomy): Eukaryota > Metazoa > Arthropoda > Insecta > Diptera > Asilidae > Dasypogon > Dasypogon diadema. The sequence goes on along the minus strand of QYTT01078067.1, from coordinate 12,824 downwards.
GCCCTTTCGTACCACATGTGAATAGCATGTTTTCGTTGAGATAATTTATCTCCGAAAGGGGCAAATAGCAGGTAATAATTTAATGCGGACTTAATGGATGTATGGGCATATTTTTACTGGTGGGCGGTTAACTGACAACCGTGGTGAGTTATCAATCCGTGGAGAGTGCAAATATTGTCGTCTGAATCCTGGTGGGGCATATTGACCGAGATTAAGCTGGCATTGCTCGCAATTTATAACCCATATATAGTCATAAAATGCGAATTTTTATAATGAGTAACTGTGCCAAGTAATTTATAGTTGCATTTAGTATTTTTCTGTGATTTTCCAAATTTATCTCTACTCCTTGTATGGAGCAGTTTTTAAGTTCACTTGAATTTCGTTCATTCTGGTGCAGACTGCATACCATTTTCTTCACCACACAAGGCGAATTGCTTTTTACGAGAAACATAAATTAATTACATTATATGCGATTCGACCCACAGTCAGGCGATTATGAATAGCAAATGAGGCATAATTTCTTAAACCACAATGACTGAATGCTCGGTTTAACATAGTGCTCCATCTCTAGAGGCTATTATTTCAGTGGAATTGCGCAATATCTGGATAAACGTGGATATTTTACATTCACTTCAATTTCACCGAAAATATTTTATTATACTCGAGAATTTATTTCAAGTCCCCGAACCTTCAAAACGTGCTTATTTCGATTATGGCCCATACCCTAAGTAAATACTTATAGGACCCCCGGTTATGTTTACTAAGGACATCACTTCGAAGCAATAAAATTAAATTAAATTGTGCTGACCAAAGGGGTGCTTTTGCATATAGTGTTAAAAGCAAGATTAAAATTAAAATTTGCCCCAAACGGCTCGTACTTGCTTAAATCTTACACATGGAGTCACCACTATATATAGTGAAAGTTATTTGTACTAACGAAGCGAAAATTTTAATTTACAGGAGCTTTCCTGGTGCCATATCTCCTGATGGTCTTCGTCATTGGTCTGCCAATATTCTTTGCGGAGCTGTTTATTGGACAATATTCCGGTCTCGGTCCCATAAAAGCATACCATCATCTGGCGCCGTTCTTTCAGGGTAATTGCAATGGCATGCAGGGCTTCTATAGACTTAAGAGCCCCAAAATTGCTACGGCATTAATACTCCTTTTGTGTGTTCCAGGACTTGGCTTCTGTACATTGGTGGTTATCACATTCGTCACTGTTTATTATATGGTGGTCATTGCTTGGATAATTTTCTACTTTTTCGCTTCATTTCATCCTACTCTGCAGTGGGGTCACTGTAGTAATGACTTCAACACAGAACGTATGTATTTTGGGGTGTTACGTAGTTGTTTTTCTCGTTAATAATTAATTTTCTTGCAGATTGTTATAGCGGACTGGAAGACTTGTACTGCAAACAAAACAACACTAATAGCCCTACAGACCAAATATTCTGGAACAAGACATGCCAGAGTGTAGACTTCATTTGCAGAGAGTACGGATCCGGCTTATTAGGGAAGAATTCCAGCTTTTGTCTGAACGATACCACATCAGAGGAGATACCAATACGGAGAGTCATTAAAAGAATATTGGCTTCGGAGGAGTATTATTAGTAAGTGCTTTCTTGATACTTTGAGCGTCATCCAATATTTGAGTATATGGGCAATAAAGACGCAAATATTATTTTGTTAGTCAGAAAATTAGTGTATTATATATTCGGCAGTTTTAGGTCATTCCATTTGTACAAAGGCGTAGGTTTATTAACAAACACTTCTGGTTTGGTATTTTATTGAATTTTCAGCTATAACGCAAGAATAGAATAACTTCAGGTGAATTGCACCTGCATTTAAGGCACAATGGTTAGGATGGTATAGAAAATCTGTTCGCAACTTTTTGCCCAATTCAGTTTCAGGGTAGGCAAACATACTTTGGCAATGTGTGCATATTGAACATATTGAATTTATAATAACCATCATTGGACTTGTTCGAGATAAGACTCGGGAAACAGATGGACCACTCAAGTAGACGAACAGGATTCTAATGGAGGTACACTTTCCGGGAAGCTATATCACGGAGAGATCTTGGACCGTAATTACAATGCCACGAGATCAGACCAGAACATGCCAAAAAGGACGATACCTTTGGCGGTAGCGAAGAGGGCTATAGACAGTTTCGCCTCCTTTAAATCTCAGAACATGGTTGGTATATTGTCTGCCTTAATTTCTGTGGGAAGTCCTTCAGCCTGGTCAATCTAATATTCTTTCTGTTTAAAACAATGAAAAGGGTTCTAATGGATTTATTTTAGTAAGTGATACAAATCTAAGGAAGAAATATAGCTATTATTACAAGCGTGGGGTATTAGGGAGATTGGGAGGTTTTAACTTGACAAATGTTGCAAGTAAGCCACAATTTTTGGCATGAAATTTCTACTGTACAACATCCCAATAGCTTCTAAAGTACAGTTATCGTCAGTAGTACAGAGAAAGCTTTTTCCCGGAATCTGGTAGCCACTCATATCAAAAATAATGCTACTTCCGATTCCATAGAAAGATACTCAAAAACTCACTCGCAACGTTTAAAAAAATGTATAATTTCGCAGGGTCATTTTCCCCAAAACAAAAGGTAATATGATCGACACAAACTGATTCATTTTATTATAATAACTCATTTCTTAGTTATTTCTCATTTCGAACCGACTAAAAATTTTACTTAGGAAATTAGTATGGATCTTGTCCTTACTTAGGATATTCCTTCCCCTTGGGAATGAGCCTGCCTTGGATATATCTTCCCTGATTGGTGGGTTCTGCTTCATCTTCCCGCTCAACTCAAGCAATAATCAGATTACTAGTTAACTGAATGGAATTTTCTTTGCCATCATCTCAACTTCTATCTTCAACCAGAAGCTCAAGAGGAACGTAGATGCATACAAAGAGTATAAATATCTTACCCACACTGTTGGTCAAGCGGGCTGAGGCACACGTCTGCAGATTTTCACCCCTATTACCGTGGACTCAAATACTGCACAGGATACAGAATTTATCTGGGTACGAGTGGTTGAGGTAATTCTACTGACCAGAATTTTACTTGTGAAGCCAGTGGGATGTTGCACAGCAATAATTTCATGCCAAAAATTGTGACCCATTTGCAACATTTGTCAGGTTAAAATTCCCCAATCTCCCGTTCCATTGAACACAAGATGGAGGCACTTGTTGGACAAAAACATTTAAACTGAATTAAATTTTAATATGAAATTTACTTCGAAGAATACTTGAAAAACGTCCACATGAATAGAAAATTTCTTTCCAGGTGAAAAGAAAGTGCTTCTATCACAGCAAGTCAATTTCATTATCGTCAGTGCGCCTATCGACTTGCCTGGCATAGGCACTACAACGAGTAGTCACAAAGTATTAACCATTCAGTCTCAGCAAAAGTAATTTAGCCCTTGAGTCTAAAATTAGCTCCTTGGAGTGTGTTCCGTGATAAAAGATTAAACCAAAGGAATACGAGGCCATCGATAAGGGACAAAGATGGAGAGAATAAATTCCATACACATAAAGTGATGGGAGTCTATTTTGAAAACCACATGTAATAAAAAGTGCACGTTGAAAGTAAAATTAATGACATTTTTCCAGAAGCTTGCCTCCCTCTAAGTCTCCGCAGGTATAATAAGTTATATAGCCTATTATAAAATTCCTATCAATAAGAGAAACTTGGAAAGCTATCTCTTATCTACGATCATCAAAGACGAAGGGTGGATATTTTTTTATATTACTATTCTCGATTCTCATGATTTAGGGAACGATACATTTTCGAAAAAGGAGGAAACCGGCTGATATACCTCCCTCGATTTATCTCAATGTAATACGAAGCTTTACTAACCAGGAAATTTTTGTTTGTCCTTACGTTTAATGTTGAGTAAATGTCAGATCATTTCCTCCTTCTCGTTCTTCAATCATTTGAAGTAGAAAAAAGAATTAACCACAAGCCATCAAAATATCAATTAAATTTTCATGCAATCTCTCAGAATAGCTGGGCTTAAGTAATCGCCTAACCCAACAGTGAAAATACTTATTCCGGAGCATTTTCCCCGATTCTTGCAATATAGAGCCCGAGGAAATCCTTCAAGCAATAGCGATCAATACCATACTCCATCCAACCAACCAACTCCTTGAGTGAATTCAAGTCAGAGCATCACATCGGGGAAATAACTCTGGCACTTACGTTATAAGCCGGATATGAGTTTAACCGCACTCGATTGTAGGGTGATTTCATACTCCCCGCAATCTTTCCTAAAAACATGTCTAAATCTGCACAGAATTAACAACCCACACTGTTTCCTCAACCACTTTTCGATTAGTCACATACATACACGTCTATTTACATTTATCTGGAGGCCCCGCACCAGAAGGTACCTACAAAATTGAAGGACATGTGGAACCTTCTAAAAATTGATTGATTATGATGCGAACCTCTAAATCTTCTCCACTCCATTTCATTTCTGGAAATAATTGAGTGATATATATAAACGTGTTTAAAATTTATTGCAATCTAATCCATTTTCGTTTCCTTACGCCTGTGGTTTCGGACGAATTGGTCCAGTTCTAATTGATGGCAGAGCCATATTCAGAGATGAACTTGGGTTAATACCGGATGGCACATAATGGTTGTTTCCGGAGGAGATATATGTCTGTTATGTCAGTAATTTTTTCTTTTTTCTTCTTGCTGTTTTTTTTCTTTGGAAAATAAACAACGAAATAAATCGTGAGTGGAAAAGGTCAATTAAATAAAGTGAAAAAAATTTATTGAGTAGGGTATTGCGGCAGAGAAACGTAAAAATCAATTTAATGGTAAATTAGCTTCATACAGGACTCTAAGCACTCAGCGAATTTTCTGTCTTCCCCATAAATATACATATGTACTAAAAGAGTTGAACCCAAGTGATATACTTGTGCATCTTCTCTGTTTAGAGACATATTTAACTTAACTATCATATATAACTATACAACTATATACATACAGACAGACTGTTTTCATGACTTTTCTGGTGCTTTATGTGCCCTTCGTTCTTTTTGTCACTGGTTCTCCAGGGCAATGCCACTCCATTGAATCCTTTTTGGACAAAGGATCATGGTAAAGAACTATAGTTTCATCTCTGTCACAATTTTATGGAAAACACTGGCCACGTCGGCTTTACAAATCATCTTGCGCTGATTTTTGTTATACCCAAATGTTTATGAAGACTCCGCAGAGCACTTGCTTTCGGTATACCGGTTTGTTCTACGATTTCCCTGGTCTTTAACCGCTGTTCCGTCAGAACAACTTTCTCGACCAAATTCGCGTTTTCCTTCCTAACTACCGTTGTTGACCCTCCACAGCGTGGATTATCTTCAATTGACTTCCGTCCCCACGAAAAAGCTTTGACCAATATTTAACCATCGAAAATGATGGTGAAGATTCTCCATAAACACGACCTATCCCCTCTTTGACCTTCGTTGGCGTTAATCCATCTTTTGTTAAAAATTTTATTACAGCAATTTTTCATTTTTGACATTTTCACTTTTCGAAACACTATTTCAAACTGTTTGAGAATATTGTTCCGACAGGGGCTTTTATACCCTCAAAAGGATTAAGCGTATCAGGTAGGAAAAGGATTCCAGAAAATTTTAATCAGAACCCTTCAAGGCCACGAACTATGTATGTCTTGATAAGTGGGAAAGGTTTAGGATGGACAGTGGAATTAAGAACAAAAAGAAAATAGACCCTAAGCAGTTATGTTTTTTTGTATCTGTGAAGAGAAAATCTAGCAGCAAGCTGGCCGTACACGCTCAACAACGCTGTACTTTTTTGCTTCTTAGTTAACTGAAAATTGCGTAGAAATTGTGAATGTGTGAGAGTATATATATATATAATGGCTTGTTTCTTTCCTATTTGTATTTTATAGCATTCGCAGATTTATCTGACGCAAAAAAAAAAGTTTAACCCAAGAGCAAATAAATTTAATCCTTTGACAAATATATTTAACCCAACCGTAAATGAATTTAAACAAAGCGTAAATATATTTAGACCTTTACGATATTAATTTAAGCCAATAGGAAATATATTTAAACCTTTACCAAATGTCTTTGTAAGGAGTTATAAGGATCTTACAGGGTCAAAGAACGCGAAAACCTTTTGGCGCATTTTGAGGGTTAAGAAGTGATTTTAGGCGTGGAGTATCCGAACAAACGTTGATCGGGATATTTCAAGGAACCGATTCAATTAATTACCAAACACCCTGTATATTATCTTCAAATAGGTGAACTCAAATGGTTTAGTACTTAACGTGGAGCAAGTATGATTTACAGAGGAGCATTCTAAACTTGTCACTTGTAACATAACTCCAAGGTTTTCAACCAAAGAGCAATTATTAAATGATTGACTCTTGTGGGACATGAAAAGCGTGGTATGTGAAAACGTACTACCCAATTTTATGATGCTCTGTATTTGTTGAATTTTCTTAAGAAATGACGCATTTCCAATTATAAGCAATAAAATTAAATGTTTGTGAGAGCCTAGAGCTCTTTCTGTTTAGTAAAAAAAAGAGCTTTCAATTTGGAATGTCCTTTGTTAAGGGCTCTGAGCATGTATACCTGTTTTGAAATACGAGAATTCACAATATGCTGTTTGAGTTTTGTAAATATCTTATTTCTTACACAAGATTACAGTTCTTTCTTTGGTTAGTAAAAGTGATATTTATGCAATTTCCTCAAAAAAAAAAAATATTAAAGAAATTTTAATGATGACAACTAAACTACTTTTTTGAGCATTAAGCTTTAATTTTAACCCGTCAGGTGGTTGAAAGCCAAAATTCGAACATCTTTTAAAAGGGTCTTTCCATCAATTCCACGTTAATTCATATTGTTCCGAACTGATATCCACAATTGCAAAACTACTCCAATGTAAGAACAATCAATTGGTATGTTTGTCTGCACGTCATTGCGGATTCAAAAAAAAAAAAACTTTCCTATGCTTTTTGTGAAACCTTTTTGTGAAACAAAATTTATTCTTATACACGTACGTGAGTGTCACAGCTTAAAATTGTATTTTACATCCCATTTGAAGCACAAAGTTTGCCAGTCACTAAAGGTTTTTGCAATATCCTTTCCTGAGTATCTGAATCGAAATTCAGTCGTTTCTAGGTGACTGGAGGAGTACGAGAGAGAACCGATAACTTTCAAGAAAAGGAGCAGTGTCTAGTAGAGCAATCGATTTGGAAGCTACCCAAAAGTTTTATTTTTATTGGTATCCTGAGATATAACTTCAATTAAAGAAACGACGAAGAGAAGGCGACCAGGGATCCACTATAAAATTTGAAACAAAGAGACAATTTGAATTGAACTGGGACATTACCTAGGGTGGCTCCAGCATAAATTTTCCTTTAAAGCAATGCGAGACGACTGCATGAATAGCCTACAAGCAAAATTGCTCCCAAAAGATTGGTTTGATTTTCAAATGGCTCTGAGGCTACCTAAAAGTATTATCAAGATGTTTTTGCTTTGACTGCAACGCCCGAAATTACATATTACCACTGGCTCCCGACAGTTTAATGGAGTCACATTCGGTGCTCCGAGGACTATTATTTAGGTGCAGCAGGAAAAAATGATTCAGTTGGGGAAATTTACGGCTTTACTTCCTGGGGTATTAATTTTTCTTTGCAGAAATGAATTCCTCATGCATCGGGGCCAAAACTGTAGCGTATTTTAAGGGAATGAAAAGTTTATTAAACTGAAATGGACTTGCGATTCTGTGCGAAGGTGAGGTATATCGAATGTTTGTCCAATCATAAACAAATTAAATTTGTTATGTGAATTGAATTAGTTTACTGAAGATAGGAAATCTAAAATCCTATGCAGTAACTATCATCAAAATCGCTAGTCACTTGGTTTCTATATCTTGTAAATTCGTTGTGTAGTAAGGGTTAATCAATTCGAAGCTATTGGAAAATGGAAGAATGAGAAATGCTCTAAGAAATATTTTTGTAGTTGATATTAAGCCCTTTTATTTGATTCGATTAACCAATTATAGTAGTTCTATAAGTATATAGTCCGGGAAGTTCGTTTGTACCACAGTTTAAAAATAACTTTAGCAAGCAATTTCAAAGGGGTTCATTTTATAGAACTCTCCTGTGAAACTGCAGTTAAATCTTTCTAGTCTAAGTACTTATGATTCTCTCAACTATTCTAGGGTAGGCTTTGTTATCAAAATTATTTCTGGACACTTTTGCATATACATTGCTTTGATTTTCCGCAACACCTTGAGCTCTTCTTCCTTTTCCGCACCTGTGCACCATTTTTGAGGAACGTTGATAAATAAGTTCATCTGAACGTCATTAGTATACAACTTCAGCAATCCATGTTCGGTAACATTTAGTTAGTTTATTAATATACAAGCAGAATAGTAAAGGTGCTAAGATGCCGCCTTGTGGCACACCAGAAGACAATTATTGAAGCTTTACTTCAGACCTAGAGACTTTGTATTCAAGTTTAATTTTATCACGTACGGAGTCATAGATCTTGCTGAAATCTAGTAAACGTTGAGATTATTGCGCGCTTATTCATTATATCGTTCCAAATAACCTTTCGTTTCGTACGAAAATTAGATTGAGCACGATTTAGCAATTCATTGTTTTCTGTTATATACTAATATATATATAATTTATTATGAAATCTGATCACATAAGTGAAGGTCCAAAGCCATAGATAAAACTAGCATGGTGATAATGGGTATGAAATTTCTCGATTGGTTTGTCTGAGGAATGTTATTTATTGGGATATCTTTGGATACTGTCCTTGCATTTGGAAAATCACTCTGATGACCTTGCCGGGTTGAAAATACGTGTAAGTGGCCTAATAATAAAGGGATGGTTGATTAATATTAATGCTATCTAGACTAGCAACACATCACGTGACCCTTTCATCGTTTATATTATGAAAACAGAAGTCTCTTTCATAACAAAAATTTGAATGAAACCTCGTTCCTAATCAGTTAGTTCATCCAGATTTAGATGGGAACGGAAGATGGAAGGTAAGTCATATTTGCCGGAATCAGCTGCAATATTGAAGGTATTCGTTATGAAAATATCTAGTGATGATTTCCTACCGCTGCTTGTATATCCAGGATTTTCAAATATGATAAGAATTTCTAGATTTACTATTTTTCATCAGTAAGTTTCAAATCATTTTTTTACGGTGCAACCAAAGCTAAGGGGATGCCTTATGATTCTATGATTTAGCGTATAGGAATTATGAATTATTAACAGTAGCATTTTTTAGTATAGGGTCAGTCAAACGAGTATGCGAAATCTATAAAATCTGTAAAACTGTAAATTGAATTAGAGGTAAAAGACAGGAGACTATTAATAAAAAGTAATAAAAAGTAGAAAAACAGCGTGGGCAATATAGGCCCTTGCAGTACGCCGGTCGGCGTTGATTTTATAAGCGTTGGAGATAACACCGTCCAATGTAACACAGATAGTACGATCGGAAAGGAAGCTTCTAATCCAGATAAGAAGAAAAAGATCAAGACCAAGTGCTGGAAGTTTGGCTAAAATGGCAGAGTGGCAGTCGAAGGCTTTTGAGATGTCAAGCACAGCTATCTTCGATTCGCAAGAATTATCGAGGTAATGATGTCAATGTCATCATGTTACCAGCCGAACGCCCGCCTCGAAAGCCATATTACTGGTCGTGAGCTAATTTCTTATTCTTGACGTATTTCATTAATCTCATTAATATCAGTCTCAAAGACCTTAGACAAAATCGAAGTAATTGCTATTGGTCTATAGTTAGAAGTGTCGTAAGCCTCTCTCTTTTTGGGTGACTTTTGGACGCATACTAGTTTACCTGGACAAATTCATCATCGGAATTTAACTCGATTACAAGTTAGAGCTGTTTGCGACCTTTAGGTTTGCTCTACTTCGAAGCATATGATCACTGGTTTCTGGTTAAATTGTTCCTAATCAGCTTCTGATTGGTATCCAAGGGAATTGCCATCATCATCCCTAAAACGGCATCATTTCTGTGAGAAAAGTTTGACCATTATGTAGAGTATTATAAAATATTTATTTAAACTGGAGTGCCTTCCTTAACTGGTTACATGTCCTTTTTATTTCTGCTAGGATGACGGTGAAACAACACCTCTGGGAGTTATGGATTTTTCAAAAAAAATCATAAAAAGTTATTAAATAGATAAAACTTTTATTTTCTCTACGTCTACAAACACATAGCAGAATTATGAATGTAATCATCAAGAATTGATTCATAGCCAGGGAGAAGGAAAGTGCATTAGAATGTAAATTGAAAAGTTTGGTTTTTGTGAGATTTGACGGGTTATGATATGTTTTCATCCAGCTACACCACAAGATATATGTGCACTTGGTTTTGTGAAATACACAGACACCACACACCAGGGCATAATTGAAATTTTGTTGAAAACTTGACAAGTGATGTTGACTCAAAAGGTTTTTTAATTAAATTCATTTGTATTTTGTAGAAAGTGCACTTTACAGATTGCATCTGGCTAATGTTTCAGTTTGAATTGCTAAGCAAAAACTTGACTCCTTCAACATATCCTTCACTTTGAGATATATTAGTTCAGTAAATCTATTCTTGCAATCATTTCATTTTCACAAACATTTTCCTGACATTTTCGAATCATACAAAGAAAATTGCAATGAAAATGAAAATTGCAATGCACAAAAAGCCATTTAACGTGTCTAAATTTTTTGCATTTCTGTACCATCTGGCAACTTTTCCGAAAATTTATTGTGCCTAATGCTGGAAAGCCAACAAAGAGAATGTCGAATTTATCCATTATTTATGGCAGGCTGTTGACAAAATTGCATAAATGATTTACTGGTGAGATTTTGTTCTGTTGGAGTGATTTGTAAACAGTTTCCAGCTGAGCATATTTTAAAATTTAGATGGACACTTTAAGTTCTAAGAGTATTAAAGATTGAAACATTGAAACAGACTACATTAACAGCGATTCTTGGATATTTTTTGTGAATAAGGGATAAGGTTCAATTCTGTACTGTTTTTTTGTTTTAATAGCACAAAAAAGTGAATACCAAGAAGGAAATTTATCAGGGAATATCCAGTGCGTTTGGCAACTCTATTTACATTAGATCTTATGAAATTCAGTCAAACTTTGAAATTCAAATCATTCCAGCTTAAAAGCTGTTTAGTTCAGAGAAAAATGATTTAAACACTTTAAAAAGACTATAAATAATTTTCAAAAATAATCGTGCTAGCCTCAGTAAGTCCGCCTATATTGGGAGCTAACTTTTTAACTAAGTTCGGTATCTTAGTCGACCTCAAGACTCAAAAACCCATAGACCAAAAAACTAGTTTGTCAACAAAAGGCCATCTATACCTCATAAAATACCCCAAATTCCCTTGACTTTAATATCGATAACAAGTACGGTGAGCTGTTGAGGAACATCACTTAGTATTATAAAAATTTAACCATCCGGTTAAACACTAACTTCGACGTCATATATTAACCAAAGGTCAACTTTCTTTCGTGAAAACCAGACGTTCGAACCTAGCTAAAATACAAAACAGCAAAGATTGAATTCTGGTAGAGTTCGGAATATGTAGGCCGTCATCATCCCCTGCATTGTTATACTCCATAAGGTACACAATAATAACAGTGAAGACTGACGTTTCTTCTCCGACTGCAGACGTGCTAATACCATGATCATCACCGACAGATGCCTAATCTCTTGGAAAATTCTCAGTAATCTGCAACTTTTATCGGAAATACATACCTGATGCTGCACAAAAGTCAAGCACCATCCATTAAATTAACTATAGGAGCTAGGAAGAAAAGCAAATCAGCAAGTAGACACCTTAAAGCGAAACAAAGTCTTGAGCAATGCATAGTTAAGCTTCGAGATTTTCCAGTATTCAAGATGCAGTCTCTACTTTGCAGAAGAAGATAATACAATAGTAGACATTTTGTCCCGAGTTCATTCGATCGACTTTCCAGCTGTAGTTTTCTGCTATATCTCCGAAAACAAAATTCGTTTATATATACTAAAAATTCTGAGGAATTGGATTTTCGACAACGCTCACAGACAATCTCTAAAACTTTTGTCTGGCCAAATACGAGTCGTGATCGTGTCATGCAGAACTGGGCCCATTCTTTCTTACCTTGTCAACCAAGTAAAATAGGTCGTCACGTTGAAAAAGTTGCATACCTACGCCGGTGATCGAACGGGCTGAGGCGCACGTTCGCAGAGCTTCTTCCCTGATAGCGTGGGTGCGAATCCCGCACAGGACACGGCGATTTTTCAAGAATTGTACTTGTGAAGCCACTGGGATGTTGCACAGTAAAAATCCACGCCAAAAATTGTTACTCACTTGAAACATTTGTCAGGTTAAAATTTCCCAATCTCCCTTTCCCTAATTTCCTTCCGACTAAGCTGTGCTGTGTGAATCATAGGGTTGTCCTCTGAGCTTAGGCAATAGCTTAAAAAAACATATTGCAATTTGGAGTGAATGATTTCGGCACAACCACTCCGACATGATCATCATGCAACCATCTAAAGGATATTGTTATATATTATTAACGATGACAGACCGGTTTATTCGACGGGTAGAGGCCGTTCCCCTCAAAGACGCTACAGTCGAAACCGTCACTGAAGGTTTTTAATACGGATGGGTGTCATAATTTTGCGCTCCCACAATTATCGCATTCGACACAGGCTCCCAATCTGAGTCAAGACTTTTCGAGGCTCTTGGAAAACTTACTGGAAGATCGAGGATTTGCACGATGGCGTATCAT
>QYTT01078066.1:1454-11722 GCA_006980735.1 Dasypogon diadema | reverse complement strand
TCGTTCGGCTTAGAGAGGATAACGTTTTGATACTTACCTGTCCGATTCTACTTGTCCATGAGAAAAGAAAAGCTGCGAAATGAACTCACCTGTTCCCTTTTTGCTTGTTCCAAAACGCCATGGAAAAAGAAAACTGCAAAATGTACGAAATTTACGTAATGAAAATCATTGAATTTACTTTACCTTTCTGAAGAATGTGCTGAATTCGTCACGACAACTTAAGGATGTAGAGATTAATTAAGTTACACTTTATTAGTATTTTAAATTGGCTAAGGAAGAAGGAAATAAGCAAATTGCAATTAGGCGTAGCGAAATTGTGAGTAGGTATAGTAAAATTAGATTAAATATAATATATGCTACATAGATCAAATTTGTCTGGATTTAAGAAGTTACATTTGTTTAGATAAAAATTATTCGGAATTTTGAATTTATCAGAGAAATTCATGAATGAATAAATGAGTAAATAATATTAATAAATATATGATAAATAGGTAGAAGAAGGGATCTTTTTAGGATTGGTAAATGAATTTAAATTTGAAGGAATTACTAGGTAATTAATAATTTTGAAACCTAACTAGACTCACCTTAAGTTAACGTAGAGCTCGGGAAAAAGCAGCGTGCGAATTAAAACAATCAAAATCTAGAATTAAAAAAAAGGAAGAGTGGTATTTATTTGATAGATAGCAGGAAATAATTACAGTGTTGTACTTACTGAATGCAGGCCTTTGTATCTCCGGAATCCAATCGCAGATAGTCCTCCACAAAGTCAAAATACGAAAAAACAAAGTTAAAAACCACCAGTTAAAGGAATAAAACCACCCGGCTATACTGAATTGTCCGTAACCCGAAGCACCACGAGAGGAAGCCCAAAAGTAATACCCAAGAGAGCAGAAAACAAAATAAAAATATCTTCCGAAGAAATTTTATTTTATCGGCTGGAAACAAGTCTCCAACTCGAAGAAAATATATTTACAAAAATAGGTAAAAACCAAACTAATTTAAACCGATTCTAGAAATGTACCAAAATACCGGCGGAAGTTAGAAAAGTGGGCTCGAATAGAAAAATGCGCATCGGTAAGTGAAGCGGGAAATTCACTTTGATAGCAGCATCTGACGAGTGAAGCGGTGTGTTTTCGACCTGGAAAATTTCCAAAGAAAAAAAGTGCCAAGTTTACTTTAAAATAAAAAAAGGCAGAAAATAAATAAAAAAGATCAAGTACGCCGAATAGCAAGAAAGGAATCGCCGAGAAATAATTTCGAGGAAGAAGGAAGAATTTACAGAAGAAAGAAGGCAGTAGTGCAATTTACTATGGGAGGGACTCGGAGGACTTGGAAGGGGCCAACGGTAGAAGTCCAGATTTAACTAAAGATAAGTACTGCTTTATCCTTTTTAATATTATATTTTCCTAATTAAGAATAAGTGCAAAAGCACGCTGCTTAGTTCCGCGACCATATTGAATTTATTTCATGTAAATATCAGTGATCAAAGTAGTGTTTCCTGGATATTCTTTAGATGATCGAAATAGTGTTTTCTTGGAAATAATTTTTTTTTATCCAGTTTTGAGTTCGTGGACTCAGTAAGAAAACCACGTGTCACCCATAAAGTTTTGGTGCCCCGATCCACCTTCAGCGCTGGCCAGGAAGTTTAAGTGCCACAGAAAGTACGTAAAATTTTTAAATTCATTTTTAAGTCTAAAAAGGCAATATCAGTTTTAATTACTTAATACAGATTAAATGTTTTAATTGCTTTAGTTTCTGGTTTTCGAGGCATATTCTTGAAATGCATCGAATTATATAATAAAACAAAAAAGTAGCTTCTACCAACTAGCTCTAGAGATATGCAGTATGCTGCTTTTTGCCGAATGTAAAGTCATCTTGCCACCACACTGCGCGCCATTTTGTATTTCGTAATTTTAACTTCGGATTCGTAATCAGCAACTAGAAAAACCCTATGACACTACGTTTTGTCTAAATCGGGCTTTTTTCACAATACAGGTCCGCCATATTTGATCCGCCATTCTTAATTTTTTAATTTTGATTTCGGATTCGTAATTAGCAACCCCAAAAACTCTGGAATACAAATTTCTGTGCAAATCGGAATAGGTTTTCATATTTTTTTCGCTTTTTTCAAATTTTGCCTCAATGTGTACCGTAAAAAGAGTAACTGATATGTATTATGTTGACATTTTTGTAAAAAAAGAGGAAAAAAACATACGTTCTAGATATTTTTATACTAAATAACTTTCTAGAACAGAAATATTGTTACATGACTTGATTCATTTTCTGTGATCAGATTTTATTTTTAATGGAGTATCTCAATGCCAAACTTAAACTAATCACTTCGAAGAGTTTTCATAATATTTTATTTTATTTTTCGTAGAGTATCTGCATGACAAACTTAATCCACATACTTTAAGAAAAAAAAATCTTTATATCATACAACTGTGGATTTCATATGATAACCCTATGAAGGGGTTGTCAGATTTGGCATCTTACAATTTAGCTAGATATATAGCAAGTTTTTAGATTGATGTACATTATTATCGTAGTAGTAGATATTTTAAATAATTTAAGTCAAAAACAAATTAAATTCTAAATGTTTAATTTAATTTTAAAACGATAGGAAGAGAAATTCCGGAAGTAGAATTTCAACAAAAAGTTTTATCTACTTTAAATTTCAACTAAAAACTAATTGCCATCCGATAATTAAGTCTCAGATAATATGGATGCAATTTGACTGCGCAAATTTTAGTTACTTGAAAATTAGAAATTAATCCCACAAAAAGTAGCAATAGCTTTAGAATATGCTGCAAATTGCTGCAGAACAATTTTTAATAGCATTTTAAGAAAGGTTCAGTTTGAATGTGAAAATGTTGCAATATAATTACATGGTTGAATTACACTATGGTCGTTTTTTTTGTCAGGGGAAATTCCATTTCCATTATCCGTTTATTTCCAAGTAGAACTAAACTGATCACGCTAAGAAGTATCTAGTTTTTTGCTTCAATCGACAACTTTCTTATGAGCAAGCGCTAACATATATACGCTTAATAAATATTATTTTAATACATAGTTACGTCAGTATTTTCCACACATAAGAACTCTACTGCCAGCAGTTACCTACGTTTAATTGTATTAGCTTTGTGCTCTTTCAGCCAGAATTTTCTGTGCAGGCATGTAGGGAAATATACGATAAGATTATATGGGAACTTTAGAGCTGTATATAGTCACTCAAAGAGTCGTTTTAAGTTGGACAATTGCACTGAGCTTGAGTATTTTATCGCGCTTCTATAATTCACGTTAAAGTTTTAAGATAGAGAGTAGCTGGAAAGTGTATAGGAAATCGGAAAAGACCGTGTGTTTAGTGCATCAATAAAAATATTAAAAATGTCATTGTTTGGTACCGTACCGACCTTTGATCACCGCAAGAACGAATGGAGTATCTTTATCGATCAGCTTGAAAACTTTTTCATTGCCAACGACATCGATGACACCAAGGCTGAGAAAAAGAAGGCCATTTTAGTAACATCTCTATCAGAGGAGTCTCACAAATTATTGAAGAATTTAATTCAACCTTTGGAGATAAGTTCTGCAACATACGACCAACTAACTGATGTTTGTAATAAGCATTTTAAGCCAACCCAGTCTTGCTTCGCGGAACGTTCCAAATTCTACTACGCATCTAAGGAACCGAAGGAAACAATTCAGCAATGGGCTGCAAAGTTAAGATCTTTGGCATCAAATTGTGATTTTGACTCGCATCTTTCGGTAGCGTTAAGAGATAAATTTATAATGGGATTACCGAAGGGTCCAATTAAAGATAAGCTTTTTCAAGAAGACGAAAAAACCCTCACCTTTGACAAGGCACTAGAAATTGCTCTTAACATTGAGTGTATTAAGTCACACTACGAGGGTGAAAAAAGGGGTCGAAAACCAAAAGGTCAAGATGAGAAGCCCGGAAAGCCTAGAAAATCTGGAGAAGAGCACCAAAAAACAGCGAAGCAAAAACCTAAAAAAGACAAAAATTAATTAACTTTCATCTTTGTGTATAATTAAGAAATAAAAAATTAAATTAAACTTATTTTGTGTCGTAAGTGTGCGAAATATTATCCGCCATTTTAATCCGAAGTGTGCTGTTGCGTTTGTTTTTTTTCTAATCAAGCTCTGATCAATAGCAGTAATTTAGATAAGCTCAGGTTAGCTTAATCGATATTTGTATTCGTGTCAATGATAATCTTTAACTCCTTCCTACTGGTGGAATTTTGTGTTTTATTGTTGAAATTATGCCGAAATTCTATGCTTTGATTATAAATGCACGAGTTGTGAAGATTTAAACTTCAAGTTGTCAGCGGATTTAGAGGCCGGCGTCGGATCTCAATATGAACCTGTATTACTACAATGTAGATAATATTTCGCAATAAGCTTTTGTGTATTGTATTCCTCCTATATGATATGCTTTTTGGCAGAAATCTACTTGATATGTGGATATAGTGTGTTCATAGTGAGATTTCCCGATATACAGGGTGTCCCAATTAAAGTGACCAAGCGTGCGTTCAGTGAAAGGCCTACATGAGATAAGGTTGAATGTTTTTTGGTCACTTTTTAGGGTGAAGGCCGTATAGTTTAAACTAAATATTGTTTGTATACCGATCCAATCTCATATTGTATAGTGGCTTTGAAATGAGTGCTTACTCACTCTCCCAATCCCCTTCGTTCAGTTTAAACTATGCCGCCTTCATCTAAAAATACGATCAAAAATTCTGCAAGTGGCCCCCAGACAATTTTAGGTTTGTCCCAAAGAAATATTAACTAAAAGAAGAGCCCTAAGCGAAATTTTTGGAGCATTTTTCAATGCCACTTACACTTTCTACTACATGTATAAGAAATATATGAAATATGCTAAAAAATGAAAAGAAAAATAAGAATTTTCATAGTTCTTGTTACCAGAGTTTCGTTTGTGTTTAACCGAATTGTGGATTGGGTATAAATATGGCCGCTGTGTCCATCGTTATCGACGCTAAACACAGACTTTAAAGAAATCGTATCGGACAGTCACACAATAAAATCGCATAAGCTGGATCCAAAGTTTTTGATTTTTTCTCTTTACCCTTCCTATATGTAGGCATTAGCCCTAGCTGTAGTAGACTTACGTTTTTGGGTACTGAGAACTGGGAATCAAAACAACTTTTTGAGTTTAATTGCCCCCAAGAAAATTTTATTCTCACGGCATCCCTACACAAAATTAAAAAATTTTTAACAAGATTAAAACAACATCTAGGTGAATTTAAATAATAATACAAATATATTTTGTTCCTCAGTTATGAACAATATATGTCTACTAACAGATTTTTCTTGCGAATTTAGACCTTCCTTGAGGTTTCTTATGAAAATAAACTTTCTTTGAAAAGATATTCTGGGCTACTGGCGATGCAGTACATTTGGAAATTTGGTGTACAATGTACTTTCTTTCTTATCACGTTTATTGTCTTAATTCATACGATTTGCTCACTTTTAATAACTTTTACTAACGTAACACACTCTTCCTCACGATTTTCCATTGAAAGTGTCGGTTCAAGTATCTTTCTCTTATTGACTAAATTAAACTCCCCTTTCAGCTCCCTAACTTTGCCCACGAAAAAATGTTCCATTCACATACAATGTAGGTGCCGATGACGTATAATAAAGTCAACGGAAATAAAGTCAATTGATATTATTCCTCAAAAAATGGAAATACAATCAATTGACTTTATTTCCATTTCTAATTGACACTATTTCCAAAATAAAATGGAGAAAACTTAAAATGAAATAAATTTTTAGGTCTCTTAATATAATAAGAACAAAATAGAGTGCTTGTTTGTAAATACACTTTTCAATAAGTTTCTGCAAACATTCTAAACAGATTTCGAAATGATTGCATGGTTGTATAGTATTTGTCTCGAATTACAAAACGCACGTCACAACTTTAGTTATCTATTTGTACAAATCTTTCGTTATCCTCCTCTACGTTTTCCTCGTTTTCGTTTTGTGCTAGATCTGGTGTGCAATTATCCTGGTTGTCAGAAATTAACTTGTTTTCATTATTTATTACTTGATTAAAAAATCTAAGAGCGATATCATCTTTGAATCGATGCGTCCAATAAGAGTACTCTACCGAAACTTAAAATCTTTTCTTGGTTTAACAAACACTGCCCTTAGTGTCAATTCTGTATATTATTATATTGATTCGATACTTAATGGATAAAAACCACGTAATGTAGCTGAGCGAGTTACATGTATTAATCAAACAACTGATTAAAAAATTAACTTTTATTAAATTGAAATTTTATCTGTGCTAGACTGACTGATTTTTACAATTTTGTTCACATTTTCGGTTTTCTGTAATTCAATATTTCTAACTAGCAGACCTTAACTAAGCACTTTTAGAGGAAATCAAGTGCTGTTGAAATTCTTGGGAAATTAGAATAGCTAGATTCTGGAATATTATTACGCTTAGAGTTGAGTGAGGGCCAAAGGAACTGGATCCTGGCAGGTTCATTGGCAGGAACTGTTGTTGGGATGATTGGCGGAGCTGTATTCTGAGGTAATGTAAATTTCCGTTTTGTTCCAAAATAGGTAGTGACGATGATGATCGAGATGATGATCCTGATAAGGATGAATATGGTTGTTATGGTATTAAGATCGTTTTGCAGTATATATGGTTCTAGATGTTCTATAAGTCCCCGTTCTATAAATTGATGGTTTCCTAGCTTTTTCAAGTGGACGCTGCTATTGTGGTATGTGGAGTTGATTTCGTTGAAAATGATGGGATAAATGTTTATCTCGTCCCAATAAGAGTTCTTCTCTGCACTGTATACGATGTCACTGATTCGGATTTCACAATCATTAAAATGGATGAGTATTGATCCTTTAACGTTTTGTTTATCGGGGCCACAGATGGTAGAAATTACTGTTTCTGGAACATTGATTAACAGGAGGTAGTTCTCTTCTGGCTGGAAGATCTCTGCGTTTGTGGTTCTTTCGTATAGTTGGTAGTTTGCTGGCTTGTTGGTTAAGAGATTTCCTATGCATTGGGAATCGTTTGTTTTCTCCTTTAAAGATGTTTGTTGGCAATAATAGATTCCTTCCTTGGGCACTTTTTGTCGAGGTATTGAATATTATCAGGGTTTAGGATAAGGTAGGGTTTTGTAAGGATTGTTTTACTGTTTTCAAATGGTAGGGGAATAATGTGAAATAGGGAATAGGTTTCTTTTGTTATAATAGGTATTTGAATGTTAATAATTATATTGGTATCATTATAGTAAGCCTGAAGGATTAAAAGTTCGTATACATGTTCATCAGATCTTACGGTAATATTTTGATTTTCAAAAACTGAATATATTTCTGACAATTCTGTTGGGCTTAAAATTTGTTTTGATATAATATTTAGTCGTGCAAGGATTACAGCTTCTACGATATACTAGTTAAATGGTTATCGAGAACATCTATATTGTAGTTGACTTGATTTAAATATTGGATATATCTAAGAGTTATGTCTTCTGCTCTAATTCTATTTTGAAATTGACTTTGAACGTGTCTGAGATAGTCTGATATTGCTTCCTGTTGATCGTTTATGTGTTTTGTAACCGTATTAAATCGTTCGATCATTTGTTTATTAATTTTTCATGATACCTTCATTTACCATTATAGATTCAATTTGTTTGTTTAAATGTATGGCATCATTAGCGTCCATATTTCCTGTTATACCTTTAATAAGAGTAATCCATTGATCAGACCCCTTTTTGCTCTAATCCTAGGCATTAGTGTATTTAATTTGTGTTTTAACTCTGCTAGTTTAATTTTTGTTATGTTTAGGGAATCGGATATCTCGTTAATATTGTCAAAAGTTTTCAGTAAGTCAGCTATTTTATGTATGTTCTGTTCGTATTGGTTAAGTCTTATTATGTGGAGTAAATTGTAAATTATCGTTCTTGCAATTCCTCGCTTCATCGGAAGAAGTCCTCTAGTATTAGTCAGGTCCTGTATTTCCAGTTTCTGTCCTAGTATCAGTGGTATGAGCCTGAAATTTGCGTTTCTTTTTAATTTTGGATTTATGAATTTTATTGTTCTTACTAGTTATTAGAGTAACATGTTTATCTTTCTTAACCTTTTGTTTAGTAAACCTACGAGCTAATTTATTTCTCCTACAATCTTTCCTATATATAACTGTGCCCTCTTTGTACTGTTCGGGACTTTCTCTATTTATATTTAGTTTTTCCATATTTTTTGTAATTTGTTGCTCTACCTGAGCCTTTATAGTGGGATAAATCTGTGTTTGAAATTTTTTCAGTTTTTCTAAGTACTCATGTACATTCTGATGCTGTACGTTATTATTGAACTTGTATGTTCGACCATAAAAGACTTCATATGGGGTAAGTTTAGTAGATGAATGTATAGCATTGTTACACGGTTAAAAATCCGAGAGTAAATTCTAATAGTTACTCTTCTGATATTAAGGCTTATATTCAATGCGAGTCGTATTTAGTTTTAATCATAGTAAAATATTAAAAGTACATTCAAGTATATGTTGTGTGGCAACACTTTTTGCCTTTTTTAAAAACCTTTTTTTCATTTAGCTTATAATTCGTAATAGAAATTTTTGTATAGTATATAAGTACTTGTGATATTCTCAATAAATTTAGTTCTGACTCGACCCAAGTTGAGCTTCAATATTTATGCGGATTGCTATTAAGAGGACAAATGGGTTTTAAGGAGAATTACGGCTCCGTATTTCAATGCTTTCATATTAATGCTACAAAATACAAATAAAAAATTATCTGAGTTGACAGCTTGGGTTCAATTTTTACAGGTAGACGTCTTAAATTTACTCATCATTGGTATTAAAGTTTAAGGCTAGAAGTATTTCATTTTTAATATATGCCAAGGATTAGCTTTTAATATTTTTCTGGTGTAGTCATATATACAATACCAAAAATATTAAAATTTACTCCAAAATTTTTAACCGTGTATAGGTAATGAGAGTTTCACTCAGGATTTCATCATGGTCTTTCTCTTTGTGTTTATCATGAACGATTCTATATATTTCGGTGAGTGTCGAATGGAGTCTTTCAACAGGGGAGTTACTACTACTCTGCTGATAGGAGATTATATGAAGATTTATGTCATACTGTTTGCAAAAATCTCTGAATATCATAGCTGTGAATTCACTACCTTGATCACAGATTAATTTTTTCGGAATGCCGTGGAGACTCACATGACGCTTCAAAGATTTGATAACTAAGAGACTATTCCTTGCAGACAGGGTGTAAGCTGCAGCAAATTTAGAAAATTTGTCTATTACAGTGAGAATCTGGTGATTATTTATTGTATATATGTCTATATGTAGTATATCTAGGGGTTTGTTTGGAATCTCTGGTACCATAAATTTTATACTGGGAGGATTTCGATCGTATTTGATGTTTCGCAATTGTTAATAATTTGGGTGATTTTATTTTTCAAGTATGGGAAATAGTATTTTCTTTTTAGGTGGTGGAGGGCTTCGTTGATTCCTCATTAATAATTAATCATTAATAATTTTGTCTTGTTCACCGTTGTGAAGTTGGGGAGTGTGAAGTTGGTGAGTATCTCTGTGCATCTAATCAATTTGAAGATTTTTGAATGAGAAAAGTACTTGGAATAAACTTCCTGAATGATCTTAAAAATGTCATTACTAGTATAGACTGCTGTTAAGCGATTAGGTGGTAGAAATTTTTTTAAAAGTTTCGATAAGAACTTCTTTGGATGGATCACTTATGTTGATGAGTCTTCGTAGTCTGCTCTTAAAAGGCATTACTAGTGATACCGAAGGTTTTTTGTTGGATTTTTCTAGAATGAGTTGAAGCGAAAATTCATTCAGAGACCTTTCTAAGATTGGTATGCTATCGTTCATGTTCTTGGGCGGAATGTATGGCAGATCCGTCATTATCAGATTGATTAATGACTTCCACCAAGCTGTACCAATTCTCAGATCGATATATAACTTCAGGAATGTATAGCTTTGGTTTGATCTCTATTGCCTTAATGTATGTAATCTGTCCACCTAGTATGTCGTCCTCCACGTGCAATTCGCTACGCAACAAATAAGCCGAGTTAATCACCTGTATTGCACTTAATGTCCTTGCTTTATGCGTTAATCAACAACCCTGTACATAAATATCTTTACAATATTATACTCCCACCACTTATAACTATCTAACTATGAAACCTTTACTTACCCTAGTGGGGAAAACTTA